>WEKX01011942.1:96633-108493 GCA_013390025.1 Pitta sordida
TAATCCCTGGAGTGAATCTAGGATAGGTTTTCTGCTTTGTGCTTTGAGGATACCCCTGCACAATAAGCAGTATGGATTCTGCAGGTGATCTGTTGTAGCTTTGTTTGTAACGACAGCATCTCCCATGTCTATTCTGAGTGAGGGTAAAAGTCACCCCGGGTTAATGCCATGGTGATTAAACTATTGAATTAAAATGTTCTCGGTTGTTAATACTAAGAAATAGCTAAGAGACGTGTTCATAATCTCCTGTCATATCTTAATTCACTTTTCTATGCTAATTCTACAATAGTTAAGATTGAGATTGGTGTCACTGCTTTCAAAAACATCTGCTGACTTGATCCAAAAATTGTGCTGTTTCACAGAGTCAGTATGCAAAATCCCAATTTGTTTCAACATGAAGTTTTTGAGATGTAGTTTGTCCGATGCACACTTGCATTCACAAAAACACCCAGATCTGCTCGTGCCTGTCATCTGGATGTCTCCTGGAGGAATGTTACTTTAGGTTTATCTCAGTTCCAACATTTTGCTTCCACAGTGCAAAGGAAATAGAGCATGGTATATAAAAGGTGAGAATGCCCAGGGAGAAAATGGTAATGGTAAAGGGACAGAAGAATATAAGAGCTGACAGGTACAAAAGCAAGAGAAACAGAAACAGAAGAAAGATAAAGAAAAGTTCAGCCTTCTGAACAGAGCCTCTTCTCAGACTTTCTGAAGAGATAAAGATTTAAAGTGAAACTGAAGAGTCATAGGAAGTAAGACTGAAAGACAAAGCACTTAAGGAAAAGCCATCACCTTTTGGCTTGAAGCCCCCGTCAGGCATTTAATGTGCAAGCTCATATATCCTCACTAACACACTGGTATGAAAGTGCAAACCACCGTTTCTCTGTTATCCGAATGTTCTAAAATACGTGCAGCTGATGGCTACACAGCCCTGCCTGTCCTCAGGAGTCTTCCTCTGTTCTGCACACATTCACAGGCTGTGGAGCTGCACCCACAAACCAACAGTTACTTTCAATTACAAGTAATTTGCAAATTACCAATGTTGAGAAATCAACTCTAAATGACAAAGGAGGGAGAAGCAGAGCTGATATTTCATTGGCAGAAGGAGAAGGATATAGAACAGATTAAGAGAGAAAGTTGCAGGCAAAACTTTAGTCAGAGCAAGTACGAAGTGGCTGTATGTTCCAGGTACAATGGCACAGATGTCCCAGGAGACAAACCCAGATGCTGTGTGGAATGCAACTGTGACTTTGTCATTGAGGCAGGTGAGAATAAGAAAGAGAGAAGAAATAGGAAGAGAAAAATTCCTAATCTTAAGTGCCACTTAAATCTAATTACCCTAAACTGAGGCAAGGTCAGAGCTAAGCATTAGCCTAAACTCTGACCTTGCTGCTCTTCAGAGAATGCAGCTTTCTAAGTTTCATGATATTTTCTTTCAAAATGCCTGTGATGTAACGTGTCCCAGTCGGCAGTGATGATGCTCTTGGTGCCTCTTCCTTCCTGCCCTTTTCTCAATGTTGTGTATCCCACACATGGCTACCAGCACTGGGCTGCTGCACTATATTTCTTCTTTCTTATATCACCTTTCATATTCCTTGAAATAGAGCTACTGCTGTTGTCAGCATCTCCTTAAACCAGGTCTGTGCTGAATATTACAAGGGAATATTTCAAGGGCTTCTAATTTTGAAGGAAAGATGAGCAGGGATTTCTTTATCCCTTATTACAGTGTTCTTGTACCTTTGACATTAAGGCTCCCTCCCAGTGTGCATTCTGTGTTTCTGGATAGATCTTCAGTGAGAGAAATAATTAAAAACATTGCCACACGATTAAATTTAGCTCTTGCAACTAACATTACAAACTGTACTTTCCCCCACAAAGTCCCCAAACCTTCAGCTCTCTCCCATTCCTTTGAAGAACTTACCGAGGAAAACAAAACAAAAGACTATGTCTGCACAATATTTATTTGAAATGTGCTAAACTGGTGGTGCCTTGGCCTTCAAATTGACTTTGCTGCCTTCTTTTCTTGGCCTGGAGTCAAGACGCAAAGTCACAGAATCACAGAATCAGTAAGGTTGGAAAAAACCATAGAGATCATTGAGTCCAACCTATCACCTGTTACCTACCTGTTGTCATCCTGCTACCAACACCAACCACCAGCTGGCTACACCTCCCTTTCAGGTAGTTGTAGAGAGCGATAAGGTCTTCCCTCAGGCTCCTCTTCTCCAGACTGAACAACCCCAGCTCTCTCAGTCGCTCTTCATAGGGCTTGTGTTCCAGCCCCTTCACCATCCATTTTAGTACAGTCAACACTGTATTAAAAGTTATGTATTCCACAAAAGTTCTCTAAAAGCTGAAGGTCTTTATGTTTCAAAATACAGGAAAACTACTTCAATAACTCAATAGCCAACATTATTGAATAGTACCAGTTTTCCCAAGTCAGCTGTGAAAAGTGTGATTCATTCTCACCCTGTCACTGTCAATGAGGTGCGCTGGCCAGGGCATGTCTGGAGTCTGTGTCCAACTCTGAAAGGAATGTGGGGAAACTGGAGAGGCTCCATCTGAGGGCCACCCAGACAGTTGTGGCATCAAGGAGAAGTGGTCAGTTATTAACAATGAGGTAGGTGAGCTTGTTCAGTCTGGAAAAGAAGAGTTAAGCAGCAATCTATTAGCAGCCTACAGCAACTGAAGGGGAGGCACAAAGGTGATGAAGCAAAACTCTACTCCACAGTGTAACAGGGGACCTCAGCTAGGGAGGTGTGGACTTGCTAAGAGGACAGTGCAGTACTGGAGCAGGTTCATGCCATTATTTTCCCAGGGGGACTATGAAATCACCCTTGCGGCTTTTCAAGATTCACACAGACAAAGCCACAGCTAACCTAATCTAGCCCTGGCAAAAGTCCCAGGTCACACAGCAGGTTAGACCAGATGATCTCCAAAGGTCCCTTCTGACCATTATTTTTATGACTTTGTGAATTAAAAATAAAACAAAAAGTCAGGAGTGCTTCGAGACCAGTTCAGTCATGGAGAAGTGAATTAAGAAACATCATCAAATTATTGCTTGGCTGGTGTCGCTGACATTTAAGGTGAAGTAACTGTATTTGAATTGCATAATTCAGAATCTTCAATGGCAGTCTCAGTAAGAGTTCCAGTAATGTAAGGTACATGGATTTTAAATCACATTACCCTTTCAACTCTAGAGATGTAAATTGCTCTGGAGTACTAGTGGATAACTTACATTAGAGATGTCCAGGCTAAGTTGCATTTATACGGGAATTTTCACTATTTCTCAGTTTTATCACACTGGACTTTTCCTTAAAGCTAAATTCAGTTTTAAATAAAAGCGGCAAACAGACTGAAAAAATTATCTTTCTCTGAAAACAAGGCTTTCCAAAGAAATTCTCCAAAAGTGAATAGGAAGGAAAAAGTAACCAAGAAAAAAAGAAAACACTGATTAATGAGATTTGTTTGTTCTAGGGTATGAGCAAACAGGCTAGCATCACAATCAGTGATAAAAGAAGGGAAAATGCTGTGCAGACTGTTATACCCATGTGCTTAAAATTCACATGTGTGAATGAGAGTGCCAGAATTTGCTCCACACCATCTGCTAGACATAAGAAGTAAGAATATGTAGTGGGGGGGAGGGCATGAGGAAATTTTCTGCATTTCTATAGCCTGTAGAGACACTGCACTGGAGTATTTGCAATTTATGCTAAATACATTGTGTGCAGGTAAGCTGTAAATAATCCAACAAATGTGATTTTTTAAAAACATTTAGAAACAAACTTACTACATTAGTATAATCCCACTCTTTGTACTTTATATTTGTACTTGGAATATAACACAAGCCCTGGAATGTAACAAAGCAAGTCAGTACAAGTATTACCCACTGGTCAGTATGAATTGTACAGTGTCATTCATCCCCAAACCAGAGAGCACGAATGTTGTAACTCTCAGCTAAACCTGTTAGCTTCACTTATAAGCTCTGGCTTAAGAAAAAAATTCTGCTTGCAACAGTGAAAATCTCCAGTGTAGGTCAAGAAGGGGGACACCACGGAAGAAAATATTACTAATACATCCAAGCTCTGTGGGATAGAGATACACAGAATGAGCATGCATAGCTGAAGGAAACATGCAAGCCACTTTTCTAAATGTTTTTCTATATTGTCTCTACAGAGAGGATACTATTCTCACACATTTTGCTTTCATAGTTTGATGTGCAAGTTATGTAATTTTTTCTAGTTTTCATTAAGGACCAAACTTGCTTTTTAACCGAAATGGTGGCTGTTTGACAAAGGAACACAGTTTATTCCTCAGCTTTTTTTTTTTACACTGTAGAAACCATGTTATTTCTATAATTATCATTATAATGATTGTATGACTTCATGCAGGTTTATTACCGTAGAATAGAGTGTCATTTATCACAGGAAGCAGTTCCCAAAGTTTGTGCTATCCAAGGAATTCTTAGGGAGCACAGAAGCTGATATTGCATCTGAATATGTACCTGTTGTTCTCAGACTCATGTTTAAAAACCTGCAGCTCATAAGACAGACAGCAGTAGCTGAGCAGCTGCTTTCTCTAATGTGAAATGTCTGTGGTGGTGATAACCTGAAAGATGAGCTCAGGAGGATTCAGCTGGCACAGTTTGGATATTCCTGGTCTGCCAACTTTTCCATTCCATCTAGGAGGCTGCTTCTATCCCATGGGAGGTCTCTGTGTGCCTTTGCCACCCCTCTGCCCCTTGTGTATTGTAGCTGCCTTTTTGACTATGGCACAGTCATACATCCCAGCCTACTGTTCCTGCCCTTGGGACTGTAACTACAGAAGAGTGAGGAGGGGAACAGTCTCAAATGACTAAAGCTAGATATCCTGAATGCCTAACCAGACAGCTTTAAGAGTTTCATCTGCCATAAATATAAAAATTTTGACCAGCAAAATATATAAATTCCCTCATTGTATCAATACAAGCTTATTGGCTGAAGTGTGTGTGTGGGAGCTGATGCTGTGACATTGCAGTGCCTGAGAAAGGGTTAACCCTTATGCACATCTCAGTCCCAAAGGTGCTCCTCTGCCACCCTTCTTAGATGACCAGAGTGTTTCTCCTTGTCCAGGCTTTTCAGAGGGTATTTAATTACAGCGGTGCTGCTGTTCCGGTGCTATTACAGCACTGCAAGGCAGTCAGAAAGGCTGAGAAAGCATTCTGCTTCTAAGCTTCTGTTGTTAAGTGGCTTATAGAGTTTCCAAAATGTGACCTTTAGAGCTGAAATTTATTATGCTTGTATTCCACCCAAGACACATTTAATTAGGCAGTTTAAAGAAAACCTGTTTACCAAATTTTGAGTCATCTAGGCGGTAAAGAAGTACTTTTCAGTTATGAAAATAATTTTTCAAATGCAGGAGAAAATTGTACAAAAACTTTTTTTTTTTCCACTTTAGGCATGCCACATGCTGAAGAGTAATATTTCATTCAGCCCCTTTTCAGATTTCTTTGTGTTGCTTGTGGTCCATTTTCTCTCTCAGAACAGTCTCTGATAGTAATTCCCACGTTTGCTCTCACTGTCTCAAGTCAGTGTCTGCATCTTTACTCTTGCTAGAGCTGTGGCAATAGCAAGTGGTGGCCAAATAGCATTCTCGCAGCGAATGCCATTCACTTCAGCTCAGGGTGTGGAAGAATGTCAATAGCTTTGCAGGATCATGTTTGTTCTGATTAGAAAGATGGCATAAGTTTTCCCTGTAGAGGAAGATGAAATTCCAGTGCTTAGTAAATGCCCCTGTAAAAGTTAGATCAAGACAGTGATGCAGGAAACTAGTTGTAATTCACTTAACTATGCTGCACTTCAGCACTGACCAAGTGAAATAAAGAGTTCTTGGCTTTTCTGTCACTTTTCTTACTCTACTTTATAAAATTATCATTCACTGGAATGAGCTGCCCAGGGAGGTGGTGGAGTCGCCATCCCTGGAGGTGTTTAAGAGTAGGCTGGATGAGGCAATTAGTGCCATGGTTTAGACAATGGGTTGGTGTTGGGTTACAGGTTGGACTCGATGATCTCCAAGGTCTCTTCCAACCTTGCTAATACTGTGATACTGTGATACTGTGAAAGGATTTTTTCCTTGTCTTTTTCTTCTCTGGTTAATTTGTGTGCTCATAACATTCAGCCTATTTGTATCATCATTTCCCATTTGTTATGACTCCTAATGTAATTTTTTATACGTGCAACTAATATGTATGATTTTTAATTGCTAAGTTTATTTCACCACTCAACCAGGATGGCTTTTAGCCAAGTATTTTCTTGATTGTCAAATTAATTTCTTTGAGCCAATCTTGAAATATACAACTGTGTATATCTAGAAGGCCAGTAGTTAGTTTTCAAGAAAACCTCCTTTACCAAAAATGTTACATGTATTTTATCCAAGACAAAGTATAAGACAGGCATAAATATATGCCTGCTTTGTATAATACATCCACATCCTGTTGCATCAGAATGCTACATTTAGAGAAATAAATTTATGGGTGAAAAATACTTATTTGCATCTTGAAGACAGTTTGTATTATTCTAAATGTAAAATATGAAACCAAGTATTAAGAATCATTAACGGTATGTGATAATTAAAGTCTACATGCAACTGAGGATTTCTTATCTGCAAGTTTACCGTAGAGAGTTCATTGGATTCCTAAAAACCAATCATCGGGGACTGGACAAATGATATTTACACTCTTTTAATTATCCAGTGAGATTAGTGTTTGTGGTCTCTGTAAGTAGGTCACAAACATAGCAATGAAAATTAATTATGCTACAGAATAGCAACGATTGATATGTTTCCTCATCATAATTCTAGTAGTATTTTAAAGATAAACCTTCTTAAATAATTTGTTTTTACGGATATCTATTCACAACATTAGAAGGATACTTTAAAACCAGAACAAAACGCCACTCTCAGTGGAAGCAATTTCTCTCTGCATTTACCCAGTGTAACATTGCAGTATAATTACGTAGTTTTCATTTTTAAATACATCAAATGAAGAGAGTTAGTGTGTCACCAATAAAAGATTCCGAGTCTATTTTTAAAATGAGATGTAATGCCTATTTCAATAGAAATATGCTGGACTTTACCACATGTATGTCCACACACATGTCATCTTTTTTCACCATGATTCAGAGTTCATTACTTTGTGATGTTCTTGCTCTTTGACATTCCTTGTATTAGCGCTGGCACAACGTGGTGCCCTGCAAATGTCAGAAAAGACTCCTGCCACATGCTGTAACTGCTGAATTTTTTCTTCATTTGCCCCATAAACATTAGTCTCAAAATCACACCATTTTAAGGCATTAGCAGCCTCCATGGGTTTATTCTTTCATTATATCCATTCATTTTAGTTATTACATTAGTTCCATTTCCACAGTAATAGTTACACTAGTCTATCAGCATTTCCCACTTCAGTTGTTTCCAGTGCATTAAAAATTAGTTGTAAATACTGTTTCATGATGAAATTTGGCATGACTTGCTTTACAGGTCAAGCAAACACATTTTTCTTTCACAGATTAAACGCAAAATCTGTTTGATCATATTCAAGCCATTTCATTAGTTGAAAAACATTTAGGTTTATTAATTTGGAAACACTATGCCAAGTTCTGCTCTTATTTATACCAATGTTACTCCAGAGTAACTAAACTGCATTCAGTAGATTAGTCTGAATTTATACTCCTTTTTATAAAAACAGTCAAAGCCCAGCTCCTTTAATTTAAATAAATTGTGAGCAGGAGAAGACAAAGTAAAAGGAAAGAAAAGAAACATACTGATTAGAAAAAAAATTTGCCTGCTTCATTGAATGGTCAAAATGCTTTGGTTTACAAGACTTCGGGGTTTCAATACTTGTCCCAGGAAGGAAGGCAACTGCAACTGCCACTGGTAGTTCTACATTTCCAGTTCAGCTGGGGATTTAATTTATTTGGATTTGAATTTACTGAATAGCGAGAGGAAACTGGTGTCTTGAGGAGAAAATCTGCCTCTTCTGAGCAAACATTTATCTCTTTCACATACGGAGGCAGTGGTTAATACATACATAGTTTCTGCACTATGTCCAGTCACAAACCATTTAGATCACCAGAAAACCTTGGAGATAAATATTCTGAAACCCAGTAACATTTCACTGGTGTTTAATGCGTTTTATAAGATCAAGACCTGCCATGGAGAAGTCTTCTCAAGCACATCTATTGCTCAAGAACACGATGCTGTGACAGCTACACCGAGATTTTAGATGACTTTGATCCAGGTTGTGTATCTGAAAGCAAAGATTTCTGAATAAGGTGGATCAGACACATGATGTTGGAATAGCTCCTCTGTAAATTTTTAATGTTGCAAATACTGAAGAGCTGTCTGTTCCCAGGGAGGTCTCAGACCATTGCATATTTCTCAGAGAATTTCGGGATTCCAGAGCTGTATGTATCCTTTAATTAAAATTCCTCTACAGTAGACTATGGCAGTCCTGATGTAGGTGGGTGGGTTAAATGTTCTTTCTATCTCCTAAAATCCAACAGTTTTGCCAGGTGACAGCCACCTCTGCTACTGACCTACATTCCTTGGCACCTTTTGGAATTTCTGCATAGTCATATATCTCACTGACAAGGATATACCTGCTGCCTTCTGTTAGATGGCTTCTGTTTGATGGATTCCCTCTCCAAAATCCAGCAAGGAAACCCGTCCAACCCAAATGAAGATCAATCGCACTGCACCCCAAATTTTGATAAATACTTTGATCAAGCAATAATGACTAATTGCTTTAGGAGAGCACAGTAATTCTGATTACACTAATTTATCAAACAAGAGAAGAGAAACTCAGACCTTTGCAGAGAAGTAAGCCGCCCTGCTTTAGCAACTGTGCTTTATTTTATACAGTGTAGGTCCACAAAGAGAGGCTCTCCTACCCTTTTCAAATTAATAGGGAAGCCTCAAGCTTAAGAATGAGCATAGTGTGAATGTTACCACAAATGATGTTCCATCCTTACCCAGTCTGTTTGATGTCTGAAGGAGATTATTAACAGACATTAACAAGAAATGGCCAAAGTACATTGTCAGTCATGAGAAATGGTTTCCACATCTGTAAACGGTGAACTTCTCCAGCTTTTTGCTGTGTTCTAAAACCTACGTGACTAAAACAGCCATGAGTGCATCACGCTATGCCCATGAGAAGATGAATCTTGACGTGTGCAATACAGAGCCAGGGGCTACGCTTCTCTCATATGCTGAAATGGCTGTGTCTCCGACACGGGCTCTCTCACCAGCCTTCCCTGACTATGCAGGACCTCGACAAAGTAAAGCCAGAGTTTTCTCTGATGGTCCTGGGGGTCCCTTCCAGCTCGGAGTGGCCCGTGAGCCTGTGAGGGGATTAGGTTTATGTCCACAGCTCTGGGGTTGTAGGTTCGAGCCCTGTATGGGCATTGGCTGGGGAGTTGGACTCGATGATCCTTGTGGGTCCCTTCCAACTCATAGTATTCTGTGATTCTGTGTGATTCTGCTGGAATGTAGGACCTACTTGCTGCTCTGGCTAGTTTTGCCAAGTGCAGGTCACCTCTCAGCTGCAGTATCCAGGCTGACCTGCGGGTGGAAGTCCTGCAGAAGGAAAAGAGAGGCACAGAGGCAAATTTCTGAAACACGGAAAATCCAAGAACGTCACCAAAACCCAAATACAGTGTCACTTTGGAGGATGTTTGAGGGACTATCTTGCTGTCCTTTTCCAGTGACAGTGACCTCCTCTAGTGGTAGCTGTGCTTCTGTCCTCTCTCAAGGTGTCAGTGAACTAAAGAGTGACTATCAGTTGCACTCTGTGGGCTGTGGAAAACAGCCGGTACAATTCCCTCTCTTGGATATGTGGGAGCGGCTGAAATTAATACATCCCTCCATAAGCTACTGCTCATAAGTTCATGCTATGGGAGCTAAGGAGCAAATGGGCTATCTGTTCTGTCATATCCATGTACCACAAGGCATTGCAGGTGGTGAGGAGATAATCTTTTCATTACCATAGAAAAACTGAGAAGGACTGGAAGATTGGAACCCTTGGGCATAAGAGGCAACGAGTGTCTCCTTGGTCAGCTCACTGTTGGATTTCACGCTGTCTCCTTGCACATCTTTGTGTACCTTCCAATTCGGAAGTGACTTAGCTGAGAAAAACAAGATTTCACGATATGCATGGGTCAAATGTTCTCAATTTCAGTGTGATAACTAGAGGTTGGAAGCCTTGGAGAAAAAATCTATATTGCTTTTAAAGGAGAAAAGATTGCACCTGACCTCTTCCTTTGTATAGAAACTGCCTCTAGAGCCAGGTGGCTATATTATTCAATATTCCATCTTCATCTAAGCAACCTCCATGGAGTTTTGAACTGCCACCCACACTTAGAAAATCTTAGTCAGAATTCAGATGCTGTGGATTGTTGTCACCCTGGAGATTAAATGCCTAGAAGAAAGGAGCATCTGTAGCAGGGATGCTTTAAAGCTGTATGTATACATTGCATGCAAGGCTATCTTAGTTACATCTTAATAATAGATTGGAAACTATACTTAAGCAGTAGCTAATGTGAACTTAACTTGTCCCAAGACAGTTCTCAAATCAAGCTCTATATGCATAGGTATATAACTCACTTGTTACCTTTGGCACAAGAGAGCATACTGATGAACACATTCAGATTCCAAGACTTGGGTTTTACATTCTAAAGTTGCTGGTTATTATTCTAGCTTATCTTCACAGCATTAAGAGTACTGCTCCTCAGAGAGCAATCTATGAAAGCCCAAATCTCATCTGTGTTAACAAGGATGTTATAGTATAGTGGGGAACAAAGAAGGAAAAAAAATGCATGAATATTCCTGTTACAATTTCTATATAATTCCCATCATAACAATAGATAACCAAATAGATAATACTGATTGCTCTAAGAAGCCAACAACTCTCACAGATCAGTAAAGTGGGAGTAGCTTTATCTACTGTCTCAGAGGAACCATGGAACTGAGTACTTGTTGCCTTCCTTGTCAGCCCTCTTTTCTGGACACGGAGAGAGAGACACCTTACGCATGTGGTTCTTTCTTAGTTTGGCTACTGCAATCACAGTATCACAAAATCACAGAATATTCCAAGATGAATGGGACTGACAAAGATTATCGAATTGAACTCCCAAGTGAATGCCCATACAAAGATCGAACTCACAACCCTGGTGCCATGAGCATCATGTTTCACCCATCTAAGCCAATATCAGGGTCATGTAATTTTTTATTTGTTTTTAATAACCAACTTCCCATCCCATCATCCCATTATCTAGACCATCTCAATGAGTTCCTCATCCAGTCTTTTCTTAAACACCTCCAGGGATGGCGACTCCACCATCAACCTGGGCAGACCATTCCGCTGAGGGATCACTCTCTCTGTGAAAAACCTCTTCCTAACATCCAGTCTAAATTTCCCCATGTGCAGCTTAAGGCCGTGTCCTCTTGTTCTGGTGCTAGCAGCCTGAGAGAGGAGATTAACACCCACTTGATTGCAACCTCCCCTCAGGTAGCTGTAAACAGCAATCAGGTCACCTCTGAGACTCCTCTTCTCCAGGCTGAACAACTCCAGCTCTCGCAGTCGCTCCCTATAGGGCTTGTTCTCCAGTCCTTTCAGCATCCTTGTTGCCCTTCTCTGGACCCTCTCAAGCAGCTCAACATCCTTCTTAAACTGGGGAGCCCAGAACTGCACACAGTACTCAAGATGTGGTCTGACCAGTGCCGAGTACAGGGGAAAGATAACTTCCCTAGTCCGACTGACCACACTGTTCCTAATACAGGCCAGGATGCCATTGGCCCTCTTAGCCACCTGGGCACACTGCTGGCTCATATT
>WEKX01011942.1:108832-136194 GCA_013390025.1 Pitta sordida
TATTGCACCCCTACCCCTTCCTCTGGTTCAGAAATCCAGTTGGCAAATCTGTCTTGCTGTTAAAACAGAGGCAAAGAAGGCATTAAGTATCTCTGCCTTTTCCACATTTCTAGTTACTATATTCTCCTTTGTATCCAATAAGGAGTGAAGGTTGTTGCAGCCTCTCTGTTTGCTGTTGATGTATTTATAAAAACACTTCTTGTTATCCTTTAAAGAAACAGCTGGCTTGAGCTAGCTATCTGGCCTTTGCCTCTCTAATTTTCCTCCTACACAACTTGACAACATCCTTAAACACACCCTGGTTTACCTCCCCTTTCTTCCAAAGGCAATACATCCTCTTTTTCCCCCCTACTTCTTTCAAGAGCTCTTTGCCCATCCAGGCTGGTTTTCTACCCCTTCGACTCGTCTTTCAGATTCCTGGTAAGCCAGACAGCAGTGCTGAAGAAACCAGTTGAAGATCTTGGTGAGAATATGGTGTGAGGGCTGTTTCTTTGCTTGCAGACACCAGTTTTACCTTGTAAGTCAACAACATTTTTATATAGGATAGTTACCACACATTTAAGTGATTAATTCAGTATGAAGGATGTAATCTGTCCTGATGTTTGGATACAAACAAATATCCTTTGTTTATGGGAAGTTAAATGATAATTAAAACCACTGGCCCTGTGTCATGGTCTAAGAACCACACATCTGCTCATTCACTCCACTTCCCAGTGGGGTGAGGGTAAAGGAGTTAGAAGGGGTAAAAGTGAGAAAGAAACTGGTGGGTTGAGGTAAAAACTGTTCAGTAATTTAAAAGATATAATAAGAAGAATTTTTGAAAAGTAAAAAGGAAAAAAATAACAAAGAGAAAGGAAGATATCACCTGAGAAAGACAAGTGATGCAAACGAATTCACCAGTACCCAGCTGGGTTCCAAGTGATACCCCACCAACCTTCCCCCTCTCACATTTTTATATGCTGAGCCATATGGGATGGAATATATTTTTGGTCAGTTGTGGACAGCTGTCCCAGCTGTGTCTCCTTCCAACATCATGCGTACCACTAGCCTTGTCAATGGCGGGATGAGGTGAGAAACAGAAAAGCACTTTGACACTGTGAGAGCACTGCTCAGCAGCAACTAAACCACCTCTGTGTTATCAATACTGTTCCCAGCACACATCAGACATAGCCCCATATCAGGTACTATGAAGAAAATTAACTCTATCCCCACAAAAAACCCAGCACACACTGATGGATTTTCTAGAATCCTTCCCTTCTTCATACACCTGCTTCATAAACCTGCTTCTTGCACAGAAATGCATACCTATTGTCACAAACTTGTTACTATGTGAGCTGCAACTGCAAAATACAGATTTACACTACGTGATGCTTTTTTCTGATTTCTTTAATGCCACAGCACAATAGACCTATGTTGTTGGACTGAAGTGTAGGCATTTGGACACATCTCTTTGTGGGGGATGTGTTACAGTAGTTTGTACTGGCTGGTAATTCACTGCTGTAATTCACTGTAATCAAGTAAGTAGAAACTTCTTCTCTTAAACACCTACAAACAAGAAATGAGTTTAACTAAAGAGAGTCAGCACTCTTTAGGTAGGATAAAGAAGTGGTTCTCATTTGGCAGCTTGTTTCCTGGTTTTATGATTTCATCTATAGTAACACTGTGCTTCCTGCTTGAGGATTTCAGTGTGAAAAAAGAGGAAAAACCTTGAATAATTTCCTTCTTAAAGAGGGTATAAGTCTAAGTTACAGTGGTTATGTTGAGTCATGACTGATGCCAACCATTCAGAAAGGGCCACACGCAGAGGGAGTTGAATTTAGTGAAGCAGAAGATGGTGATGATGAGGTTTTTTTCCTGAGTACTGCATTGGTGTGAAAGAGAAGCAGAAATGGGTTGGGTGGACCCTACTTCTTGAAAGTGCTGAACTTTTTGTCACTAGTATTGCGGTGATTTGTTCCTGTTCCTGCAACAACTCTTTCCTATTGGAGCAGCAGCTGTAGCTGTGATGAGCCTGTGATATAATGACTAGTAGATGACAGTGGAAGAGGCTCATGAGAGAAGGAAATGGACTTCTGAGTCTGTCAGGCTGCTAATACAAACTCCAAACAGGTAGCCTGGGCCAAGATGTTGTAATAGGAACACCTTGGTTCAGTACAAACAACTGAAGAGCTGTTCATCTTTGTATCTCCCTCTTCTAAAATGAAAGGACTGAGAGGCACTATACCTGATGTTCTCAGCCTGTGAGTCAGTTTGCTTAGGTTTTGCATTGTTCTCAGTCTGTCCTTCTCAAGATGTCATGCTCTTCCATGACCTTCAGATTCTGGGATTCAGCATCCAAATCCCTTCCTTCCTTTGTGGGCATTTCTTCATTTTCTTAGTCTGTTCTCATCAAAAAAATTAAACAAATAATTTTAAAAAATCTTGGGGAGGGAAAAACCCCACAAACCACAAAAAAGGCTTTGTATCCAGTATTTACTCTTCATATTATTATGCATATTTTATCTCCTAGCATAGACTGTATCTTGCATTTCCTGGTTTTTCTGTTTCCTGCATTCTTCCTTCTAATGTTTCAAAGACCTCACAAGTGCCTCTTTTTATTTTTCACACTTAAACAGTCAGGTTCCTTGGTAATAAACTTTCTACTGAACAACACTTCCTGCAGGTCTGCATGCAGGGGCATAACATTCCTTAGTTTTTTATCTAAAACATTATTTAAACTCTGTTAAATGCTTTAATAGAACCATTGACTACTCTGGTCTCAGAGAAGAGTGCTTGTTATCATGTTCTTCTTATTAATATTTAAAAGCAACTACCAAGTTACAGCTCAGTATGTCTTCCTACTGTGGGTTACTGGCAGTGCACAAGACATTACTTGTTTTCTAACTGCCTTCACAAACAGTGGAACTCTGACCAGTTATGGTGATAATCCAAACCCAATATAGGTTAGTCTGCAGTACTAAGAAACAAATTATGCCAAACTTAGACCATGGTCGCACAATTTCTGTAATTGTCATCCCACATTCTTGATTCAGCTATTTTTGATTTTTTTATTTAAACATATATTGATATTTTGTATATTATTCCATTTATCCCTGCATAACATGGTTCTGACCCATGGCCTTGACTTTCCATATCTGGGTATCCTATACACGAGATGTAACACTTCTTGTTCCAATGGTTTAGGATCAGTCAGTCCATCCCACAAAACTCCAAGATTATTACAGGAATTATATACGTTGTATAGAACAAACAGTGTCAAAAGTTGGTGATACTTTTGGAAAGTCTCATTACATTGTGTCTTTTCCCATATTTTCTTAAAGGCTGAAACCCTCCTCTTGAACACTGGAGTTCAGTTAAGATTGTACTGAGCCAGACTACAAGTGAACCCAGCCAGGGTCCTCTGATGATGATGGCCAGTAGCACCTGAGTGCAGAGAAGCTGCAAGAACAGACAAATACGTCATCTGACATTCCTGAGAACACTCTCAAAGCCTTCTGCAGTCAACAGCCTGCTTCCTGAGACAACCAAAGAGCTTGCATTCTACATTTGATTTTATTACACACCATTGGAATGATGTTCACAACATAATCTGATACAATCTCACATAGCTGGCAGTGCAGTCATCTCTATGCAGCGTACACTCCCCAGGCCACACGTTAGTTTTTCTGTAGTTTCATTCCTCTTACCAGCAAGCTTTTGTGAAATGGCTTTTTATTTATAGTTGTAGCTATGGGTAGGAGAACAGTGCTTAGCAGTCTGTATGTAATCATTCAGGTCCTTGCACAAGCAGAGTTTAATTTCAAAGACTTCTCTCATTCATGCTTATTTTTGCCCAGATATTGCATGTTTATATGGGTTCAAGACGGTCTAATGTCGTTGTCTACCGTGACCATCAGATTTCTTTTCAAAACATGCAGCTGGTCTGATGAACAGGCTCTGCTAGGTTTTTCAAAAGACTATTTCCACGGTTTGGCTCCCTGGTGGATGGAAGTAAAGCCTTGGAAGCAAATTTGCAATGTGTGTTCCTGTGTCAAGTTCTGCCTCATTCTCTTACAGAAACAGCTAAAGAAAAATATACAGTATCACAGTTGGAACAGCAAGGTTGGAAGAGAGCTCGGAGATCATCAAGTCCAACCTGTAACCCAACACCAACCTATCATCTGAACCTCAATGCCTCATCCAGCCTGCTCTTACACGCCTCCAAGGATGGTGAATCCACCACCTCCTTGGGCAGCCCATTCCAATGGGGGATCACCTTCTCAGTGAGGAATTTCTTCCTCATATCGAGTCTAAACCTCCCCTGATGGAGCCTTAGACTGTGTCTTTTTGTTCTATCGCCGGTTGCCTGGGAGAAAAGGCTGACCCCTGCCCGACTATAGCCTCCTTGTAGGGAGTTGTAGAGAGCAATAATGTCTCCTCTTCTCCAGGCTAAACAACCCCAGCTCCCTCAGCCACTCCTCACAGGGCTTGTACTCCAGCCTCTTCACCATCCTCATTGCCCTCAACACATTCTAGTATTTCAACATTTTTCTTAAATGGAGGGGCCCAGATCTGGACGCAGCACTCAAGGTGCTGTAGTAGCTCTGGATTTCGTTACTTCAGGGCAGTTGCAGCACTCTGAATCTTACCTCTTGAAAGGCCAGGCAGCCTCTCACTCACTGCTTTGTACCTCTTCTGCAGCTACTCCTACTCCTACCTGTAATATCATGTACAAATAAAGAACAGAAAAAGAAAATACAGGAAGATATATTACACTTCACAATACTTCATTACCTAAATGAAGCACTGTAATCTGCCATCTCCAGACATCTCCAGTGCTGATCCCTATCAGCAGTATCACAGAATCACAGAATATTCTGAGTTGGAAGGGACCCACAAGGATCATCGAGTCCAACTCTTAACACTGTCTCCCCGGTGGGAATTGAACCCAGGTCTCCCACATGCCAGGTGGGGACACTTACCACTGTACTAAAGTATTAGCCATTAGCTAAAACATTGCTATTGCTAGACAAAAAAACTCCCCCAAAGCAAACAAGAAAAAGCAGTTCAGCATTTTGGTGCAGGAAACAGCAGCTTGTTGTTGTTTTTTTTTAACTTATAGTAGATGAGGAAGCCATGAAACATATGTATGCCTCGGTTTCCCATTCTGCAAAATGTGATTTGCAAGTTGATCTCTACCTGAAAGGTAAATTATAGGTTTAAGTAATGCATGCAGAGTAATTTATGGATATTAATATGGGAAAGGGAAACTGGGTGCCAGCACTACATAATTAACATTGTTATTAACATTACATTTCTGCTTAGTAGCACATTTAGAAGAACACTTCTGTCATACCTAGCAGTTTATAAATGCGTAATAAAAAGATAGTCCAAGCATTTCCAGAGTTGTTGCTCACAATTGGTTCCAGCAAGGAGTAAAGAATGGTGTTCCTTGGTCCTCTCTGTCACCAGCTCCTACTGGACTCCTTTCCCATGAAACCCCTTCTCTGCTCTTACTACAGTTCCTGATATATTTTGCTGTTACTAGAGTTACTAAAAGACCAATTTTTCAGGTTCTTGTGACCCAGTTCTAATGGTAAAATGTCCACTCCTCTGTTCACCAAGGGAATATGGTGAGAAGTCAATCTGCAGGATGTTTTGAGTAAGAGCCTGCCTGGGTGCAGTTAGAGGCAGCTAAAGCAAAAATAAAATCCCTCTGCTCTGTATTCTGATACGGAAAAATTTAGGAAAAAAAGAGTGATACACAGGAGAGAGCTGTGATAAATTATCTTTAAGTTCATACTTTCACTCTGCATTCTGCATAGCCCTCAGGAGCATAAGTTAATGTTCCAGTAAGATGGAAAAGAGAGAGAATTTTGGGAGCTGGTGCCCCCTATATACACGCTGAATATCAATGTCATTTATTTCACCTGACATGCTTACACAAATACGTTAAACTTCAAGAAAATTAGCTTTTCATCTTACTCTAGAAAGCTGAATTTAAGCTTTGGAAGGAAACCACACAGCAATTCTTTATTTGTTAGAAAGCTAGCCGCTTTCTAAAATAAGGGGCTTCTGAGAACAGATGCATTGATCAAAGTTATTTTGATCAGGGGACCAAAGGCTTTGGTTTTGGCATGGGTTTTCTGTTTATGTTTGATCTTTGGGGTTTTTTCCTTAGCTTCTTGTCCATTCTTCTTTTCCAACCCCTCCCTCCCACATAGTTTTTGTTTCTTTTGGCTTTGGGGTTGATTTTTGGTTTAGTGCTGCAGATAGAAGATCCTCACCACCTTTTCCTTTTGTACCTAAGCATCAGGATGAGCCCAGTGGTGCTGTGGCAGTGCTGCTCAGCATGGTTCTGCAGGAAACACCAGACATTGGCCCTCCACATCCTGCTTGCCTTCTTCTTCTCTGTTCCAGGTCAATTGCTAGAAGCAGCACAGATGATTTACAACGTTGTGCTTAAGCCTCATGCTTGGACCACTGTTTTAATTGGAGGGACAATCAGGTCTTTAATTCTTGTAGAGCTCGACTCTGGTTTCCTGTCCACAAAAGCCAGCAAAGTGTCAATGCTTGCATTCGTCCCTAGCATTGGTTATGTGACTCACAAATAAAGACCCAGCAGCCTTAGTGTCAGTGCCCTGTGCCATCCCATCCCCTTCTAGTTGAACTGTTTCAATTTAAGCACTTTTATTTAGAAGCAGGCGAGATACAAGACAAAATAGTCACACGTGTTACAACCACCTTTCAAATAATTGGAGGAGCCTCTGTCAGTTACATTAATCTGCCTCTCTCTCCCTCTTACACAAACACGTTCTCTGAAAGTAAATTCTGCAATTAGTCACCTAAATCCTGTAATCCCACCTGTCATGCTTTGAATTCCGACAGATGGTTCGGTCATTGTGGTCTCTGCCTGCACCTTCACTCCACTGCACAAGCGTCTCTCCCTGGCAGCAGTGTGAGAGCAGCCGTGGGCAGAAGGATGAATCCCACTCCTCAGGCTGCCTTGCACCTTGCAGTTTGCAGCAAGGGGGGATCCTGCACAGGTATAGCCTGTAAAATTCCCAGAGCTGTTTTTGTTGCTGCAGGCTGTGGTAAGGGAACAGTTCTGCTGTAGAGAAACATGCAGTTTGATCCCCAAATAGAAATTTTGTCCCAAGCTCTCATTGTCCAGGAACAGATATAGGATCAAACCCTCTGGTAGGGAGAGTTGTTAGTTGGATGCTGTTTGGCACAGCTGGCATCATGGCATCAGGATGAGTAACCATCTGTAAAATCAAAGCAGACCTTCCCTGGACATGGTGGAGGGCAGCTATCTGCCATCTGCCTTCAGACACGAAGCAGTTAATACCAAGTGTTCATAATTAGACTCCGTATTAGCTCTCAATTTAGGTGAACCAGGAGCACTCACACCTCTCTCAGTGCTATTATTTCAGCCTTGCTGGCTGGCAGACTCCACAAGACAGCAATGTATCCTTGTCAGAGGGACCAGCTGTCCCTGCTTAGGTGAAACAGTCCCTTTTTTGTCATTCTGTCCCATTAAAATAATTCATCAACTCTGATGCATTTTAGTAGGGGCTAATGGTGCGACCCTGTTTTCCCTTCAAATGTCCTTATTAATTACTTCTACACATTGTTGTCTGTGTTACGTGGTAAAACATTTTGCGACTTTTATTTTTCTTAACTCTTGAAAATTGAGAGTAAAACGGCTGAAAAAATATCCATAATAAATTACAACACTGTTTCTAACACAAACCCTTTCTGGAGGTGGGAAATCACCATTGAACTATTTTGTCTCTCTAAATGCATTGCAGTTAATTGCTTTTTGGGCAGATGTCTATCACCATCCTCCTTTGAATGGAGTCCAAACAATCCACTCATATATCAAAAGTCCTTGTTGGGAGTACCCCATCTCCAGCGTTTTGAACAGCAGGTAAAGAGATAAAATAGGAAGATTGGGAACCAATAACTTTTAAAATAGTCCTGTTGAGTTGAATACTGCATGGTCAAACTATTTTAAGGTGTGGAACAAAGCTCTGTAGGTAATTTGTGGAAGGGTCCACAATCATACCAAAGCAGGTAGAAGATTAGACAAAATATTAAGATCACTCAAGCTGGGTTTTTTTAGGAGTTAGTGAGCTATATTTGAAGGAACAAATTATTTTCTATGTCCATCTGGGAGAGATCCAGAACAAAGAAATCTCCACTCCTTGCTTTGAACATCACACAAGCTACTTCCAAGGCTTGTGGTTACCTCATGAAAAGTGGCCGCCACAAAGCACAGGCTGGATCAGGCCTCTTAGATTAGAACAGCATCTTTAATTGTCGTCATGAAAAAAAAGACATGGCCTAAAAATCCATTTGATATTTAAATACCTCCCCATTTAGACAAGAGATATGGATAGCACACATTACCTTTGTTTCCAGGAAGATCTGGAAGAATTTTTTTTAACCTTTTCAGGGTTTCATATCATGAAGTGAAACGGAGTCCTGCAATGATTGCTAGGGACAGGGTGAGCCATGAGCATAACTGTTTTAGGGTACATGTATTCCCTCTGTGTCAGATAAGTCAGAAAAGGCAAGAAGTATTTTCAGTCCTCATTACTTCCTATCACTAACGTGAGGATGAATAAAATGAAAGTCAATGAAATCATTATGAAGAAGTGTTACGGTTAGACATTTACATCGCTCTACTCTTACCGCTTTCTCTTCTCTTAGAAAGTGCCTTTTTTAAATGTAAGGCCCTAGAAGGTATGGCCTGTAGGACATTTCCATTAATCTCTGTTGGACAAGTACTGCAGCTCTCTGTGGCTTTCCTGCTGATAAAACAGGGGCTTCAAGCCACATAAGACTCAGAAAGACTGAGCTTGTTTTAGCTGAATACCGAGGTTTCCCTCAAACCATCTTTCCTCATAAAGCACCACTTTCCCACCTCCAGCAGAGAAGATGCAGAACAGGACAGACATGGCTGGGTTTATAGCTGAGTTCCTCACATCCCATATGTTTCTCAGCAAGACGGAAGAACTGGCTCATTATTCAGAATATTGAAAGATGCCCAGATTAATCAGTCAGTTCTTCATGGAAGGCTTTATTATCTCTGCTGCTAAGGGGGTTCAGCTCTAGACCTGATTCTTCTGCTTCTTTTGAGAGGGTTGTTCTCCCTTTAATTCCTTTAAATTTAAGTGAGTCAAATCAGCTTGATAACAATAAGATAATACATCTACACCTACAAGACGAGTCTGAAATTTACCTTTCATGTGACTTCTTGTGCCTCTTACTGTGTGTCTAATGCTAAGAAACTGTGGTGTGAAACCACACAATTAAGATGAAGGCTCAGGGAACAAGAGCCGGGTTTTCACTCAGTAGATAAACATTCACTGAAGCTCAGTCAAATGGGAGACACAGCTGAAGTATCCCCAGTGATGAAAAATCATTTGGATTAGACAAAAGAAGCTGAAAATTGAGATGAACTTCCTGAAGTGAATCACACATGTACAGCTTGAGCGAGGTAAGGAATTTTTTCCTGGCGTATTTTCCGTCTCCAAGCTGCTTCTTCTTGGAAATTACACATGTAAACGTGCCTGTCTAGTAATGTAAGCATAAACACACGCAAACATTTCATGTATGACTTGGATTTGGTTTTGTTAATGATGAGTATAAAGAATTTTTCTGTGCTGTACATTCTCAAAATCCTGCAGGTCTTTTAAAGACCAGGGACACTGGCCTTGCTCTCAATGAAATGGAGACTTTCCTCATTTTATTCAGGGATAGGAAAACTGACATTTTGTGTGGTGATGTTTAACTCATACACAGCCTCGGCTATTCTAATTTTTAAATTTAATTTATTTCTTTAAAGGGAAAGTAATACCACAGGAGGCCAGAAAATTTCTGCAGTTTCAGTGAAATGTCATGAAGTCTTTAACTTCCACCTGAAGAGCCACCAGAGACAAACAGAAAAGACCTTGGGTTTATTGTCTCATCTGAAGGAGATTCTAATGTGTTGGCCTCATTATTCACAGCAGAAAAGGCCTTTGTCATGGTCAGATGGCTTTAATGTGTTTCGTATGCTACATAAATTCAAACTTGATGGCTCATTTATTTGTTGGATTGCAGCGTTATTCAACCTAAATAAAGCCTTGGTATTTACTAATACTTTGGGCTCTGGCTGTTGTTTACTTAAGCAAGCAGTGTCCACTGTCTCCTCTGTTGTCTGTATTAAGTTTGGACTCTATTAATTCAAAGTATATTACAGAGAGGGCTAAAAAATTGCTGAGAAAATAGCTTTTCATTTGTGGGCAAGTATTTAGTCAAGCTTTGAAAAATTAGTATTCCAATATTGCTATTTCTGACGCCAATTTTCACAGGGTCAGAAACAACTTCTCAAACTTCATCCAAGCTTCAAAGTACCCTCATGAGGAACTGAGTCATCGTTATCAACATTCTGAAGAAGGGCAAATTGGAGGTAAGAGGAGGCTAGACAGCTTATTCCATGTCAAGAGAAAGAGACTGACTAAAATGCTTCCAGAATCCAAACCTTTTAATCTTAGGACCCTGTTTCCTGTTGTGATGTGACAATATTCTTTGATGAAGCTACATCCTGCAATTATCAAACTATGTAGCCACACCATGCCAGAAGTGTTCAGAACACTGAGATTCTCTTCTGTTGTCTGAAAAATGAGACTACATGGCTGTAACGAGGAGCTATCTAACTATGTGATTACATATAGTGTATCCTCTATTCTACCTCATAGAGTTTTACCTTTTTGATGTGATGATGCTTAAAATCTAAATTTCACAGTGGAATTCTAGCTGAACTCTCCCAAAGCTGGTTTTAAAATCCTCACGCAGCAAGATATTGTGAGAGCAATCTTGAACTAAAAACATCATCCATTAAATCAAAAGATAAACTAAGAATCCCACTGCACCATCTTGGATCCAGTCAAAAACATAAGTAAATATCCACAACCAAGGAAAAAGAGACTCATTCTTTCTGCAGAAACTATCCAATCCACGCTCTGAGAGTTCCTTCTGAAGCTCATTATGGGAAACTGTGTCAAAGGCTTTGCTAAGATCCAAGTACACAACATTCACGGCCTTTCTATCATCAACCAGGTGAGTCACCAGTTCATAAAAGGAGATCAGGTTGGTCAGGCAGGACCTACCTCTTGTGAATCTGTGTTGACTAGATCTAATGTCATAGTTATTTTCTATGATTCTGTAAACAACTAATGACTGGATTCAAAGTGGAACAGGATCTGTATGACCAATTCACAACTAGGAAAAACATAAATATTGTATAAATACCAAATATTAATTTGTGCCACTAATTGCACCTTAAAATTATATATACGGACCTGAAATTTCCATTTCCTTGTGGATCCAAGTGGGCAATAACTTTAAAAGTTAGAAAAAAATATTTTTTCTAGTGCTGAACATGGGCATTCTTAGGCCAGTTTTCCCAGTCAAGTTTCTACTATGAAACAGCTGCTGTTTGCTGGATCTTCAGCCACTTAATAATTCACCTCTCTACCAAATAACTTTTTGAGTGATTTATTAAGCGATTAGGAATCTGCTCAGATAATCAAGTGGACTTTATTATACCAGCAGCCATAAATCTGCCCTGTAGCAGAAGGAAATATGTACCTGGAAGTACAAAAACTCCTTATTCAATACTCTCCACTTTCCTCCTGGAATTGCAAACCACATTAGCTGTGACTCAAAAACCTGTTTTCTTTTTTCCCTTCCAGCACAAGGCTATGCCAGTATCCAGCCTCACAGGCATAGTGAGTCTGGCTGGAATGGAGCTTATTTTCCTCAAAGCAGCTTGTATGGTGCTTTGGTTTGGATTTATGACCAAAACACCAGTGATAACACAGGGATGGTTTAGCTGTTGCTGAGCAGTGCTGACATAGATTGAAGACCTCTTCTGCCTCACTCCAACCCCACCAGTGAGGAGGCCAGGAGTGCAGAAGGTGTTGGGAAGGGACACAGCCAGGACAGCTGATGCCAACTGACCCAAGGGGTATTCTGTACCATGTGGCATCATGCTCAGTGATAAACCAAGGGACAGAAGCTTTTCCAAAGCCATTGTCACACGCAGTGCTGGGCAATGCTCAGCTGGTGAGCAGGAACTACTTTTTCATCACAAGTTGTCCTTGCCCCCACTCCCCAACTACTATTAACTGTCTTCATCTCAACCCATGGGTTTTCTTGCCTTTGCCCATCCAGTTAACTCTGCCATCCTGTTGGAGTGGGAGTGAGTGGCTGGGTGGGTCTGAGCTACCCACTGGGGTAGACTCACCACAACATGGTACAAGTTGTTATGCAAAATGTTCAAAGCTGCTGGAAATTTCCTGATTCACCCTATTCTTAAAGAAGAGCCTGTAGAAATGACCACTTCAGAAGCTCTTGGGCGGCCTTGGTTAGACATCATTGTGACAAAATCATTACTCTAAGGTCAGATTTTTCAGGTTTGGGGGGGGTGGGGGGGTGGCAATACTGTCCTCTGATTTCTTGCTCTAAGATCAGTGGCTTTAGTCACCCCCTCACTCACAAACACATTAATATATTGGCATTTTCAGAGTTGGTTACATATCATCATAACATCATATCGTAGGAGCAACAAGTCTGCTTGAGATCCTGATGTCATGTAATAGGGATATGCAAATTGTAAAAAGCTACAAAAAACATTAGGCATTTTCACTGTATTTTTAAATTAATATTGAAGCACACCATGTATGCCAATGTTATTTTGTTGCCTACAACATGCACCAGCAGTGGAAAAGGATACTGAAGTCAGTAAGTCATTGAGGTATTTGGGATTTTATGGTGAGATGCCACAACCATTACACTTTTCCCAGTGAAAGCATTATACATCATATGCAACAATCCAGCTTTACACATCATGAACGTGACCTGTCCCTGGCGTGGTTAGAGACCTGGACCTTGCTAAGGTGCAGCTTTGCATCTCCTTCAGGATCAGATGTTTCATAACAAGCACAGCAGAGCTTCCAGTGGAATTACTCAGGCACACTCCTGCTAACAAAATGTGATAATCCTCTAATAAAAACATCCAGTCTGTATCCAGCTTCTACCACATACTACATAACCTTATAATCCTCAAATTTAATAACATCTGCAGGTTTGGGGAATAAAGTCTTGCAAGTGATAACACAGATGACAACTGCTGGGAGGGAATCCTGGAGGCTGAAGATGGAAGGAAGGTTTGTAACAAAATGAGAGGAAAAAGGAAACAGATTTTTTTCTTTGGGTTTTTTTAACCCTGTATCTATCAGAACAGTTTCTAATGTATTCAAAGAATTGCCTTCCCTTCAAGAAAGCCACAGTAAAATATTTCCAGTTTTATTCTTTTTTTGCAGGCACGCTAACGCCAAGAGCAGGAACAACAATGAACCCAAGGATTTCTCCACGTGCCCTGGAAAACAGCTGGTTATCCTATTTAGCTGGAACTGAAAGACTCCACATTCATAAAACACCCCAGCAGGAGCCTTATTTTGTACAAACGTGTACCAACTTCATGGGGGAAATGTGCCCCAGCACACCTCGTTATACCTAATGCAATACTATCAAGAACTCTGTGCCCTGTGAGTTGAAAGCCTCTCTGTAAGCAGGTGGCATTCTCAGTTTTGCTTCTTAATGCACACATTGGAGCTGGTAAAAACATAGTGCCTTCATGTGTTTTGCCTTCTCTCTAGCCTCTGTTTTTTCTAGAGCCAAACATGCAGCTCCAGAGATGCTCCAATGCTCTGTGCTGCTGGACTGGAACTAATGAGATTCACCCGGTCAGAAATCAGAACCCACAGAACCATTCTACACCTCTGCAGAGATCCTCAAACCTGGCATCACTTGGGGAGGTTTTTGTGGGTTTTGTTCTACTGCACAGTTAAAAGAAAGAAAGAAAAAAAAAAGGTAAATGTAAATATAAAAATACTAAGAGTTTCTTCAGTGGAGTGCTATAGAGAAGTAAGTATTGTTACTTGCTTTCCCTCAGGATGGCCCCGACTTTAATTATTTATTTATTTGGGAACTTATTTTCCCAGGCAAGAATTCAGGTGAAAATATTTACCTGGGATAGAAACCTCAGGGTTTGCAAAATATTTACGTTAACATTCTCAAAAGTGAGTAATTTAGCAATTAAAATGTTTTTATTTAATTTTCCTAAAAGTAGCTCACCCATACTGTGGCCCATTTGAGAGTTCAGGAAAACAATCTTAATGACTTCCACTAAAATGTCAAAATGATTTTAAATAAGCTAAAAAATGCTTGTGTTCCTAATCCCTGAACACCTGATATCCAAACCCATTCTCCACGGGAGAACTTTAACATGTGCACAGGCTTTACAAAAGCTGCACAAAACTAAAAGGTGTCAAGGTCAGGTGAGGGCTGGAACCCCTGAAATTTCAGAGCTGCAAATAGGATTTAAGAGTCCTTGTTTCCACTGAGACAACAAAATAGGATCTAATTAACACATATTGTTAAAATTAATCAGTCTCATGGGGTTTCAGTTGTGCTTACAAAAATCAATGCACTAGAGCAAATATGGCTAAAAAACGTATAGAGCCACCTTACCATAAAAATTATTTAAAGTGTTGCATTTTTGAAATTTTATTATTTCTGCTGTTCCAAAAGGTACAAGTATGACATTTTTACCACAAATTGCTTTGAAAAGTAGCCAGAGGCTTAGGTCCTGAACTATTCCACATGATTTTCAAAGGAGATGGATACCCAATAGAGAGCCCCACCTCTTTCACGATTTTATTTTATAGCAGCATATCACATCATCTGTGGTGAAATACCTGCTCGAAGAAAAACTTCAGGAACTCAAATGCTCTTCGTGGCCATTCAAGGATGGGGGGCCTTCCAGGTGCTGCTGAGTGCCAAGCCCAGGGCTGCCACTCACNAAGTATGACATTTTTACCACAAATTGCTTTGAAAAGTAGCCAGAGGCTTAGGTCCTGAACTATTCCACATGATTTTCAAAGGAGATGGATACCCAGTATTGAGCCCCACCTCTTTCATGATGTTATATTATAGCAGCATATCACATCATCTGTGGTGAAATACCTGCTCGAAGAAAAACTTCAGGAACTCAAATGCTCTTCGTGGCCATTCAAGGATGGGGGGCCTTCCAGGTGCTGCTGAGTGCCAAGCCCAGGGCTGCCACTCAACAGTCCACACACAACACCCACGGCTGGGCTGTCGGCAGAGCACAAGCTGCTCTCTGCTGTTAGAGCCAGGTGGGCTTTTATGCTCCTGGAACACGATTGCCCTCAGCTTGTGCTGAGCTCTGGTGCAGAGCAGAGCCTTTGGTGACTGCAGGTGTCAGCAATGACTTCAGTGTTCCTGGGTCTTCTGGTCTGTGGCATGAGAGGATCAAGATATTCCTGAAAGCATCAACATTTTTCACTTTATTTAGTAACTTGGCACACACCTATGATTCAACATTAAAATGTAAACTTAGGAAAGGGTGTAACTTCCCTGGTTTTGGCACAGTGTGCCTTTGGTATTGGCAATTATAATGAAGTGATGGGGAATGTGGACAAACTTGGAGACTTCCAAAAATAGGTGCTGATTGGAAGAAAGAAGAAGGTCAGAAATTCTTTAGCATGAATTAACCTAATCTTTGCTTCCATAGCTGTTGTAACATTAAAATCCAACAGGTCTCGTTGACTCTTGGCAGAAGGGAGAAAGCAAAATGTGGATGTGCACTTAAAAGGTGCCTTTTCATTAGTTTTTGCATGCTTAAGGATTTAAGACACCACTTAGTGCCAGGCAGCTCTTCAAAGACGATTTTCATCTCCCAGAGGAATAATGGCAATGTAGATACTTTGAGATAGAGCCAGTAAACTGTTCTGGCTCCTGTGAAGCCTGAAAATTCCAGGAGGTTTATTCACCAGGAGTCACAGCAACAGAAAAAAACACTAAAAGAGGTAAACTTCTTGTATTCACCTGAAGGCCAGAAAGAGAAATAGATAAAAGACATGAGGAAGTTTTTATTTTCTTTCTACATGAGAATAATCAGTCTTTCATGTAGAAAAGAAGTAGGCAACTCTCTGAACTTTACTTACTTTGCTAAACATCTTTACTATCTCACATGACATTCTTATGGGGGAAAAAAAGCCTTGATCACATCACACTCGTATAACAGGTACAGATATGGGTGGGAAATCTGCACCCAGTCTGGAAGCCAGTCAGTTCCCAATGAGAGAGCAGCCTGCCTCGGGTGGAGAAGTTTGTCTTTATTCAGCTTTATTCAGCCCTTCTGCTAAGGTGGTGAAGGACAGAACAAAAAGCAAGCTGATTAAATTCACAGCTGACATCAATCTGGAAGTGCTGTAAATACACTATGGGGGAGGATTAGAATTCAAAACGTTTGTGACAAGCTGGAGAAACAATAAGGGGTGGGGGAAATAAAAAAGAAGGAGGTAACTCCATTATGCCAATGATAAAATCCCATACACGGCAGGAATAGTAACTAATGAAATACGAAATGGAAACAATTGCATAGCCTGCAGTTCTGCAGGAAAAGATCAGGCAAAGATCACATTGGGATTTAGAGAATAATATAGTTTACATGACAAGCATGGTGGCAGTCCATGGCTGGTTGGCTGGAANGCTTTTCCAGCATTCTTTAAAACAACTTGTATTTCTGTGCACAGTTTGTTTTCCTCCTGCTCTTCGACTGCACTGGCTATTCATGATAGTCCTTAGGCTGTTGTTGAAATAAAGCAAAGTGTATCTGTATTGCAATATGTAAATGAAAAGAGTTTAAATGCTCTTAATCACAGAATCACAGAATATTCTGAGTTGGAAGGGACCCACAAGGATCATCAAGTCCAACTCTTAACACTGTCTCCCTGGTGGGAATCGAACCCAGGTCTCCCACACACCAGGTGGGGACACTTATTTGCAATATTGTCGGCTGTTTAAGTGAAACTGGACCAATCCTCTACATATAAACTTAATAAAAGCTGAACTGAAATGGATGAAGAAAAACTAGGCCAGTTTGGGACTCTTTAAACTTCTTGCTTATAGAAGTATCTGTAATTCCTCCTTTCCAGTCTGCGCCTTGCAGTGCCTCTTACCTGCCCCACCTTGCTGACGTTCCTGGGGACCAGGATGAGCCTGGGCCATGACTGGACTTGTTTCTATAGGAAGGGGCAAAGCTTCCCCTTCATGGTCCTGGAAAGTCCAGCTGCCTCCTGCTTGCGTTGGAGGTTTCAAGTCCACGCTCCCCAGAAGCGCCAGGCAGCCCATCAGACCCACAAAGCCACCTCCCACCCGGCAGGGACAACACAAGTGTCACAGCACACGCAGTCAGAAGGCGGGACTTGGCCTGTGTGAAGGTTTGAGGTAAATTGGGGGCTGAGCCAAAAAAAACCCACCCCTCCCCTTCATCAGGTTAAAAAAAAAGTAAAGGAAAACATGGAAAATATAAACTATTCACTTCAGTAAACACACAAGCCAGAATACAATCACGTTAAACAGCAAAACCTGTTGTTATGAGAGAAAACCCGAGATATCCCACAAGTCCTGCAATGTAGACAATCCTGAGGGAAAATTCAAGATAACCTGCAGTCCTGTGATGTGAAGAGTCCTGTAGAACTCGGCCAAATTCCAGCAGACAGTCCCAGAAGAAACTTTTCTCAGGGACCCTGAGAGTAGCTGGAGCTTAGGGGGNGTAGCTGGAGCTTAGGGTGCTGAAGACTGGAGGCACTCAAGGGAAAGCAGGAGGTGGGCAGGGAAAATCCCAGGGTGGGGGGGATTGCAAGCTCTCTCTCTCCTGAGGCTGGGGTATAGCAAGGAAATGTCCAAGGAAAATTAAAAACCACAAGAGACTCACCCAGAGCTGGAGCACACCCTCCAGATGAGCCCTTCTCAAGCCTTATATACTACAGTTGTGGGAGAGAGTGTTAATAAGCCCAAAGGCTCTGCAGCTGTGACCTGGGTATTCCCGGGTTATTGCTAGACATTTCCTCCTGAAGTAGCTGCTTCTGGTTTTTTCCTCTTCCAGACAGAGAGAGAGAATGACCTTGGTCACAACAAAGTTCCCTCGTACACCAAAGCCAAAGCACAAAGACATGGAATATATGAACACACAATGGAACCATCCTAGGACAGCCTGATTGTGTCTCTTTAGTACACTAAGGATAGAAATCTCTGAAAATCATGCCCAGTTCATCTGTGATGATCATTTGACTTCTGAGACAGTTGCTATTAAGTGTCATAAAAAGAGAACTCCATTTGTGTTTAGTCATTCGTAGGTAACCTACTGGCCCAGCCTTCCTGCAGCTCCTGAGCTGCAACTCAAAGCCGTGCACAGAGTTGAACTCGTGCAAATATGCACAACGTGTGGAATCTGCACTTCAAAATTAAAAAAAAAAATTAAAAAAATCAAGATATATTTCCATTTATGGCCATTGGGCACTGAATTTGAAGGGAGTCTTGTGTTTATTTAATGTCTCCTCTCAAACAGCAAACCCCTCATCAGATTAATGCTATTTAGTGGAAGGGATGAACATTTTTAAAAGGATCAGGGAATAAAACCCAAAACAAATAATAACCTAAATTATCTAAAAGCTGGGTTCCATCCCTACATTTTACATTACACATTTATATTTTATATTCACATGTGAAGATGAAATTCTGTTAAATTAGGTTGACAGACTTAGAATGAGTTTCTGAATGCAGCTTTTTCTAAAAGCTTACTTACAGATCATCTTTCCCTCACTCTCATAAACTGATTTCTTTTCAAGCTATTAAAGAGGAGGAATTTCAAGAATTTTTCAAATTGGCTGATGCAGAGTAGCTTGACAGTTGCATAAGCTTCTATTTTCAAGAGAAATGATTCCCCAGAGAGAACAGTGTTGTTTCCCTTTGGTATATTCACTTGACTTAATTTTTCTTTTATGGGTAATGCCCTGAAAAGTTGGAAATGCTTATAGCTCTTCTGCAAGAATGTTATAAATGGATGCTTATCTCAAGCATTAAATATCTTTATTTCTTTAAATAGAAAGACCAAGTCAAGGAACACAAATAAACAGGAAGAGTAAGCTAAGACGGCAACAGATTTTCCATTCGCTACAGCAAAAATTCCTCATTTTCTTTTCTTTTTTCTCCACAGAGCAATGGGGAATGAGTTCCTCCGCTGTGGTTTCAGTGGGATGTGGTGCTGCTGGCAGTCCAGCACCAGCCCTGTGCTCCCTACCTGGGCTAAAAGGCTAAAACTGCTCAGCCCAGGATGGAGCCGCTGCCCCATAAGCACTGGAGCTCCACAGGCATTAGAAGCCTGTGTGGGACAACACGACAGGCAGGAAATAGTCAACCCCCTGACAGCACTGCTGCTTCCCAAACCCTGCCCAGCTTGGCAGCTCTGTTCATGGCAGCACAGGCCAAAACCAACCCTGCAGGCTTTGCCCGCAGACCTTCAGGCAGGCGCCAGGACATGTCAGATGTCACCCAGGGCTGGTGCACAGAGCACATGTGACACCACACCACACTCTGTGGGGGGAAGTTTTGGTGCCCTGCAGTCTCTAAATGCACACTAACAAATGCTGGGTGTTCCTGCTGCTGCCTTAGGACTCACCAGCACAACTGGCTCCCACCACTCAGAAATGGCAGAAAGTACCAAGAACTGAAGGAGCAGATCAGGTGCCCAAAGATCTTGACTCGGTTTCCCTCAGGCAACAAACATCCCCCTGCTTTCAGCTGCTCCAGCCCCAGCCACACGTGCAGAAAAGCAGTCAGCTCTGTCACCCATTCCTGAAGACATAAAAGCGTCTTTCTCTGGATGTTGTTTTTAGAGGCTCATTCTATCAAAAAACCACTGGGAGCAGATCCAAGTGCTGGGGACACGAGAAGGGCTACAGCTTGCTAATAAAAGCATCCTCTCCTATGCAGTGTTTTCTTTTTTGTCTTTAACTTGGTGCTGGACTAATCAGATGAGGTGAAGTGAAACAGCAGGGTAATGGAATAGGATGATGTCACTGCAAAACAAACCCACCCACCAACCAACGCTGAAGGTCATAGCATGGATGGAGAGCTTGTGAGCAGAGTCTGGTGTTAAGTCCCCTGTCAAGCCCATGGGTAAAGCTAAATTTTTCCTTTGTGGTCTAGAGAGTCTCGCAGAAGCTGTTTTGACAACTCTGTCTTGTATAGCCCAGGAAACTTTAGGACACTGCTTGAAACTCAGGATACAAAACTTCCTGTAGAACTGGAACAAAAGCAGAGGCCTATATTTTAAGCAGTGATTGTAACACAAGTGGATGGTCAGGTCACTGTGGCCCTTCTTCCCATAACTGCTGTCTGCTTTAAAGGCTGTTAAGCCCATTATTTGCACCTCTTTGTTATCAGAAAATTAAAACATTGCCAGTGGGTAACAACAGACTTTAATGATACGTCCGGTTAGTACTTAGTGACCATCTTTCAGACCCAGACTGAATGCCAAATCACCCTGGCAATTGCATTTCTTGTAGTTATCAGCCCTTCTCCTTTTTAAAATATATCTTTCTGACAGCAGCCCACAGCTACTACGTATTTCCTTTTCATTCTCTGAAGTGCAGAGCACTACAAATACATCACTTAGCTTCGCTGCAGTCCTTTCTGTCCCTTTGATCATCTCCTTTACACCTTCTGCATTTCTGCTTCACTCCCTCATGCGCAGTACATTAAAAAAGAGCTTCACAGCAAGCGGGTTTTTCAGGGACAGAATCTCAGCTGCTGCAAAACAGCACAAATGCCACTGAAGTCAGCAACATGACTGCGTTTAAGCCAGCAAAAGTTCTGACCCCAGTTCTTATTTCAAAATGCCTTATGCGTAATTCAAGTAATGCTTTACAATTCTTTTCTTGGAGTGTTGACTGCTGCTTGGGAAATTCCCTTCTAGAAGTGTTAAACTCGATTGCAGTTCAGTACCTTGTGACTCAGGCAGTAAACGAGGAATGATGCTCATTTCTTCCTTCCATTTGTCATGTCCCCTTAAAAAAACGGTTTATGCTGCTGAGAAATAGTTTTCCTAATAGTAGCTGGACTGGACACTTGCTTCCCCCGTTTTACAAATTTAAGTCATCCCCCTTTGCATTTGGCTAGTCTTGTCTGAACATTTTTTGCATCTGCTTACAAAATCTTATTATAAAAATTTCAAATTATTTAAAACCAATTTCATAATACTGCCACGCTGCAAGTATGGATTTCCCCAGCTCAGAGACTGCCAGGAAGTGAACTTGGGAAAAGCTGCAAGGGAGGCAGCATGAGGCTTGAGGTGATGGGCAATGAGAGTCCAGCTTCCAGGGAACTCCAAGGTGCCCAGGAGCACAGTAGTCTGAACAATTCATAAATACCCTGAAGAAAAGAAATACCAGTTGTCCTGTTTCATAGATTAGGAACTGAAGCCTAGAGCCAAAGTAACACATTCAATATCCCAATATTCCAAGATAAAGTTAATTCTATAGTTCCAGTCCCAGGCCAAGTAGTTGACATTCCTTTAGCTCTACTCTCCATCATACAGGAAGGAAAAAAAAAATTGGCCCTCTGATAACTGAGTGTTGGATCTGATGTAGTGTATGATACCAGTAAGATTAACACACACAACTTTACCATCCCACAAGCTGACAGTCCCATTCCTTACCCAGCTGGCAGGAGATGTGAACTGGGAAAAAGGATTTTCTTTGCAATTTTCTTGTGCTGAGCGTTGTTCCAGAGTAATAAGAGCTACTCTCTTCTCTCTGCTGAAATCTCAGCCTGTTAAATCACTCTCGTGACAGCAGAATCTGCATCTCAGCTACAACAGTGGGAAATGCTGTAGGCAGGGCGATGCTCTTGAGAGGAGAGCATTTCTCGGTTCATGGGATGATCAAATACATGTGAACTCTCCATGCTCCAGCTTCTAATTTCTCTGCACCTCAGCCTGAAGTTGCACTGCCTCAGTACTGCTTACTTGTCTCTTAGGAAAGAAATCACTGCTGCTTCCAAAAAAGAATGAAAAGGGCTTCAGAGGAGCAGGTAACTCGGCAAGTAAAGCAGCAGGCAGTAACATGCCCTGAAACTTGACAGAGAGGCATTGTCGACAGGTACCTGAACATCTACAGTTAAAACCCAGGTTTCAAAAACCACAAACCCCCTTGTATATACCCGTGTAATAACAAGACTGTTGTACAGTTTATGTTGCTCAACACCCCTTCCAATTTTGACTAATGTAGAAATAAAAATGCAAAGCATCCCCATGACAAATAGCAAATGAGCAAACTGCCCAACTGTGCCTTAATGAAGCTCTTTCCTCTGGCCTCTCTGCCTGCCGAAGTTCACTTGTTTTAGATAAGTGCACAAAATCACCAAAAGGCAGATTAATTTCAAAGCTTCATGGCCTTTTTCCCTTTTTTGGGGTTTGTTTGTGTTGGGTTTGTTTTGGTTTTTTTTTTTGAAGTGTCGGTGAGGCCTGAGAGCCAGACTAACAAACTCACTAGGAAAGGATAAAAGGCTCATTCGGGTCGAAACAAAAATGCCTAAAACTTTTTCCACTCCCTTCCTCTCTCCCTCCCCGCCTTCCTCCCCTCCCATGGTTCTCCCGATGACACCTCCCCTGAGCCAGCATTACCTAATTTCTGCACAAACACGCAGTTCCTGGAAGCATCTGTAGGCATCATCTTGGAGCAGCTCTGGCTTTCTGACTGGTCACATCTCGGTTTAGGGGAGCAAAGAGCTACTACTGAGGGGTTCTGCAAGGTAATCAACTTGTTGGATTTTTACTTTTTTGTTTGTAATGCCTAACTAGTGGTTAAGTAGATGGACCAAGAAAAGCCTCCTGGCAAGCTGTCTTGCTGGAATTTGTAGGAGGAGAAAAGTCTTAATACAAACACAGAAATAGATTTAAGAACATTTTGACTTCTTTTTTTCTTCCTGTGAGGAAAAAGAGGCAGTTTTTACAATCAAAAATCTGTTGCAAAATATAACAGTATTTCTTTTAGTCATAGGTGTCAGTTGTATGTGTTTAAACATGCATGTGCTCTGATTTAGTTTCAGTTCATCTGAAAGATTTAGCAAGCAGCAGTCCACAGGGACCATGTTTCAGCTGTTTCTCTCAGCTCCCCACCAGCTGTCTGTCTTTCTCTCCAGCCATCCTGTTGCAAAACGCCCTGAATTCTTTGTACCTTCCTGTACCTTTTGCAGGCTCTGAATTGCCAAGATGCTTCTGATTCTTTCTCTGGTCACTGGGCTTGCCCTGTCTGCCTCTGGTGTCCTGGCAGACAAAGAAACTGAGCCACACCAAGAGTTACTGTATGAAATGCAGAAACAAGTGAACGACCTCTGGCAGAATTTGCTTTATCCGGTAGCACGTGCTAACGAGACTGATGGGGTGATTTATGCCACTTGTGAAATGAAGCCCAGCTCCAAAATAGACACCGACAAGCCACAGGTGACTGGACAAGTCCTATTCAGGCAGCATTACTCCCATGGAAGATTGGAAGCCATTTTTTACTTGGATGGGTTTCCGTTGGATAACAACCAGTCTAGTAGAGCTATACACATCCACGAGCTTGGAGACCTCAGCAACGGCTGTGATTCTACAGGAGGACACTACAACCCTTTCAGAGTGAATCACCCCCGGCACCCAGGGGATTTTGGCAACTTTCTTCCTAAAGAAGGCAAAATCAGAAAGTACAAAACCAATCTCCTTGCCACAATCTTTGGTCCGTATTCCATCATGGGCAGAGCAGTTGTGATCCACGAGCAGGAAGATGACATGGGCAAGGGCAATAACAAGGCCAGTTTGGAAAATGGCAATGCTGGGAAGCGTCTGGCTTGCTGTGTGATTGGGATATGCAACAAGAATTTGTGGGAAGCGAAACTGCCAGAGGTTACAGACAAGAAGAAGAGAGGGCTCAACAAACGTACAGTAACCAAGGCTTAAGTGAAGACCAAAACACCAGGCACGGCCTGGGCAGCACAAAGTACTCAGGCTGCGCTCTTGGCCGCTGAGATTCATGGCTAAAGGATTCCTGTTTCCATGTGCTTGCTCCTCTATGAAATGCATATCACTCTGTAGAGCCTCCTTTCTGTAAACTCATCAATAAAACCAGCATCAATTCAACATTGTGATGAGTTTTCTTGAAGACAAAGAATTCCCTTTCCTGCAGTTTGGGAGTTGAATGCCTGTAAGTAAGAGTGGGTACAGTCCATACACCAGAGCCTGTGTGCTGGGATCTCAAGAGATTTTAAGTTAGATACTAAGGGAAAAAAAGTTACTAAGTAAGAATTTGCCTCTCATTAGACGCTATTCTGTAGCTCTGTGCTGAAAAGCAAAATAGTCTCTGCTTTTAACAGTGTTGGGTGTTGTGTTGCAAGGCCTTGGTAATGGACTTGCCCTAGAAACAAGGGAAGTACAGACATTCCTGTGTTGAATTTTAGATCCATTGTACTTGTATAAGCCTCTGAACTTGTGCCTGTTACTAACAAAGTTGTATACAAAAGTTGTAAAGCTGTTTAGATGATGATAAAGTTAGCAGAACAGAGACAAATACTAATTTCAAAGCCAAAAAACCACCAAGTATGTTACTTCATACAAAAACGTAGCAACTAAACAAGCCAGTTCAGCTGAGAGAAGAGACAGGGAAGAGATTTGTCTCATAACTCAATAGGGCTTTACATTTTTAATTTAACACAACTCAGTAAGAATATTAAAACCCCACCCCATGGCTATCATTCATTTGATACTGAGAAGAGAAAAGGAACCAAGCAGGTACAACAAGCATATCAGGAAACGTTTTTATTAAAGATGACAAAAGGTATTAATATAGTTTAACCATGTTGTGCTGTTAATCCAGGCAGCAACAAGAGAGGTTTGCAAATAAATTAAACTGCATAATTTAGAGAGCAAACTGCAAAACAGAAGCTGGTAAACAAAATGCTATCTTTTAGAAATGTAGCAGACTTTCAACTTAATCTCGGTTAAGATTTTGAAATACATTCCTGAGCTTGTAGGGATTAAAGAAATACCACTGTCACTATTATACAAATTCCCATATGCTTAAAAATAGTCTCACTTAGAAAAGGAGCAGCATTCGAAAAGAATGCTTCGCAATCTGTCATCTTCACACTCTTATTTTACAAATTCAGTGAACATCATTTTTCCAATAACCACAACATGATACTTTCAAATGAAATCCTTCTCCCTGGTATTGCATGAATTCACTTTTAGGTGAGACAACTTCCTTAGATCAGTTTGTGAAATGTATTTTCTCTATATCCCTAATATACATTCCCTTCCCACTTCACTTCCCCAAAGCCCAACACCAAAAAGGCTTTTATGTCTGGTTGTGATTTTTTTCATTTCTAAAGTACAAGACAAAGGGAACATGGGTCTAAAAAAACCCAAATCAAAACAAACAGAACCACTCCCTCCAAACCTAAGGTAATGTTCATTCCACGACTAAACACTAACTAAATTTACTGGGGGGGGGGGGGAAANAGACACCGACAAGCCACAGGTGACTGGACAAGTCCTATTCAGGCAGCATTACTCCCATGGAAGATTGGAAGCCATTTTTTACTTGGATGGGTTTCCGTTGGATAACAACCAGTCTAGTAGAGCTATACACATCCACGAGCTTGGAGACCTCAGCAACGGCTGTGATTCTACAGGAGGACACTACAACCCTTTCAGAGTGAATCACCCCCGGCACCCAGGGGATTTTGGCAACTTTCTTCCTAAAGAAGGCAAAATCAGAAAGTACAAAACCAATCTCCTTGCCACAATCTTTGGTCCGTATTCCATCATGGGCAGAGCAGTTGTGATCCACGAGCAGGAAGATGACATGGGCAAGGGCAATAACAAGGCCAGTTTGGAAAATGGCAATGCTGGGAAGCGTCTGGCTTGCTGTGTGATTGGGATATGCAACAAGAATTTGTGGGAAGCGAAACTGCCAGAGGTTACAGACAAGAAGAAGAGAGGGCTCAACAAACGTACAGTAACCAAGGCTTAAGTGAAGACCAAAACACCAGGCACGGCCTGGGCAGCACAAAGTACTCAGGCTGCGCTCTTGGCCGCTGAGATTCATGGCTAAAGGATTCCTGTTCCATGTGCTTGCTCCTCTATGAAATGCATATCACTCTGTAGAGCCTCCTTTCTGTAAACTCATCAATAAAACCAGCATCAATTCAACATTGTGATGAGTTTTCTTGAAGACAAAGAATTCCCTTTCCTGCAGTTTGGGAGTTGAATGCCTGTAAGTAAGAGTGGGTACAGTCCATACACCAGAGCCTGTGTGCTGGGATCTCAAGAGATTTTAAGTTAGATACTAAGGGAAAAAAAGTTACTACGTAAGAATTTGCCTCTCATTAGAAGCTATTCTGTAGCTCTGTGCTGAAAAGCAAAATAGTCTCTGCTTTTAACAGTGTTGGGTGTTGTGTTGCAAGGCCTTGGTAATGGACTTGCCCTAGAAACAAGGGAAGTACAGACATTCCTGTGTTGAATTTTAGATCCATTGTACTTGTATAAGCCTCTGAACTTGTGCCTGTTACTAACAAAGTTGTATACAAAAGTTGTAAAGCTGTTTAGATGATGATAAAGTTAGCAGAACAGAGACAAATACTAATTTCAAAGCCAAAAAACCACCAAGTATGTTACTTCATACAAAAACGTAGCAACTAAACAAGCCAGTTCAGCTGAGAGAAGAGACAGGGAAGAGATTTGTCTCATAACTCAATAGGGCTTTACATTTTTAATTTAACACAACTCAGTAAGAATATTAAAACCCCACCCCATGGCTATCATTCATTTGATACTGAGAAGAGAAAAGGAACCAAGCAGGTACAACAAGCATATCAGGAAACGTTTTTATTAAAGATGACAAAAGGTATTAATATAGTTTAACCATGTTGTGCTGTTAATCCAGGCAGCAACAAGAGAGGTTTGCAAATAAATTAAACTGCATAATTTAGAGAGCAAACTGCAAAACAGAAGCTGGTAAACAAAATGCTATCTTTTAGAAATGTAGCAGACTTTCAACTTAATCTCGGTTAAGATTTTGAAATACATTCCTGAGCTTGTAGGGATTAAAGAAATACCACTGTCACTATTATACAAATTCCCATATGCTTAAAAATAGTCTCACTTAGAAAAGGAGCAGCATTCGAAAAGAATGCTTCGCAATCTGTCATCTTCACACTCTTATTTTACAAATTCAGTGAACATCATTTTTCCAATAACCACAACATGATACTTTCAAATGAAATCCTTCTCCCTGGTATTGCATGAATTCACTTTTAGGTGAGACAACTTCCTTAGATCAGTTTGTGAAATGTATTTTCTCTATATCCCTAATATACATTCCCTTCCCACTTCACTTCCCCAAAGCCCAACACCAAAA
>WEKX01011942.1:141850-232717 GCA_013390025.1 Pitta sordida
AACTATTTTCACTTAACTGATCATTTAACTAATAGGAAAATAAAAGTGCTTCTGTTTTTCTTTCAGTAATATTTTAAACCAAGAGCATACCTGCTTGGTAAATGAAGGCAAACACATTCCTATGTTCTTCCCAGCTGCCAAGCTCCTGTAGATTTTGGAGGTACATGGTACAGAAAAACTGCAAAATGCACCAAGCTCTTAAAGCTCAGTAGCAGTCACTCTCTATGCAGAGTGGTAAAAAAAGGTACCAGTGCTCCCTACTGAGAGTAAATTCTTCCTATGACTGCCACAGGTCTAATCCTTGCCCACTTTTTTCCTCTCCAAGGCTGTTTTGCTCTTCTCTTCCCCTCCCTCTCTCTCTGCTCCGGCTCCACATCCCTTTGTTTATGCAGTCCCTACATTCACTCTGCCCATTTCTCATCCACCTTTCAATCTCTGTTACCACATCTTGCTTTCACTGGCAGTATTCTGATTCCTCACCCCTGTGCTCTGACCCCCCAGCTCACACAGATGCAGGTTCCCCCTCTCTCAGAATTCCTGTCAATCCCTACCTACTGCAGCCTTCCCATCACTCCAGAGTCCTGATCTCAGACTTTCTTTCCTTTCTGCTCCACGTTTTTTCCCTCTGAGTTTATATTATCTTGAAGGAACGGTGCAGACAGAGTTTTACAAGCACTGGTGGCACAAAGCAAGCTCAACAGAATCATTGATTTGTTTTTGTTTTTAGCAGATGAGATTTGAAAGTGAATCATTTAGAACAGGGTGGAGACTCCAGCCTGTTTTCTTAGTGTGGAAATCTTTTTCTCAGATTTCAAATTCCTTTCAGTTATAGATATACTAAAGGCCTCCAAGTTTAAAAAAAAAAACAACAAAACAACCCAAATCAACCAAACCACAGATAAAAAAAAGCCCACCAAAATCCCCCGTGGTCATCAGTATTTAACACAAAAAATGTTATTTGCCTGTCATTAAAATAATCAGCTGAGGTAGAAAATGCAAGATGGAAAGCTTCAGCACAGAGCCAAGGTTTGGCAGTGTCACAAAGCAACAGCAACAGGGGCTGATGAGATGTGACAGGCAGATCAGACTGGTTGTCTGATCACCCTTGAATCACAACTGTGACACCAGCCTCACCTAGGACAAACACCTAAAGGAGAGAGCGTAAGCAAATACTAAGCAAATACTTCCAGTAACTGCAGATTTAATGAAAAATCAACAATTAACTAGGCAAAAAAAATGTATGACTTATTATTACTCACCACAGAACTATTCACTCTAGTTTCATTTCCTGTATTTAGCAAAAATATCAGCTGATCAAGATAATAAAAAAAGATCAGCCTGGCTGTCTGATGACAAGGATGATGTCATCAGATGACATCAGATGATGACACAGATTATAAAGTCAAAATTAAGCCACAATCTATCTAGTTTCAGGACTAACAAGTAAATTATTTATGGTACTTCATGGTTAGCTGAGAAAGATCTGGGCACACCAAAATGTTATGCCCTTTAAAGAGCTTATCCAAATGCCAGTAAGAAACCACAATAAACCCTCTCCTGTCCATTATGAAAAACTAAGGGAAAAAAAAAAATCAAGGTTGTCAGCAAAATAGTGTACTATCTTCTGCTACCATCAAATAAAGTTAAGCTTGACTTTGGAGAAGGAATTTTAACAAAACACATGCAAGACTGTAAAAAAAGCAGTCAATTTCTTTGGGAAAATGAGGCTGGTATTTCAATTTGCCCGGCGCAATCAGGAAGCCATTCATCTAGGTATCACCTGTAATGCAGCAAAGTGCTAAACCAGTTCCACACACTGGTTCTTACTGTGCATTTTAACTGAGGGAAAGAGCACAGGAATCAGTTATCTGTAACACAGATGGCATGAATAACTCCTCGCAGTATCAAGTTATCTGGCAGGAAAATTCTTTGAGGTGTAAGACCTGATCCCTGGTCCTGTGCAATCTATTCAACAGTAATTTTGCAGTCAAGTCTTTGCTATTTGCACTGGGACCACCTATCCATTTTACTTGTGGATGATTTATCCAACCTCTGTTACCCCTGAAAATTTGCCTTCTGCTACCCCAGCACAAAAATTTTTTACATTCTATTTGGAAAGAAATGAATGCTCAGCTCTCATCACGTTCCTTACGTTGCAGGTGCTCACCTTGTACTTCAGTTTTCTGTGGCTTATCAGTAAATGCTAACGGGGCCCTGGAGCGCTGCAGCACCGGCAGGGTTGGGTCACTGAATGTTATCGTGTCCTTTCCACCTGCAACAATCACAGAGTTAGAACTGATAATTCACCAGTTACATCCATTGTGCACTAACGAGATTCAAACAAATCCTACCATTTTTTAGCAATGTGACTGAAAAGTACAGAACAGGAAGAGCATCTCAAATGATCCTCTTCTACTCTGTGCTGGAGGTGGGATATGCAAGTCAAGTGCAGAAAAGGCACATGTTTTTGCCTGCAGTACTGAGTAAAGACCAGATTTTGAAAGACCAGGTGCTGCATGCAGCAAATTCTGTTAGTAATTAGCATTCAATTGCAAATATTAATAATCAGAGCATATCAAAGTTTTACAAAGAGTAGTGGATCATTTGCATGCTATTACAGCAAGTGCTCAGCACTGACTCTTTACATCATGTGATACAAGCGGGTTCATCATTAGGTAGTTTAACACTTCAGACTTATATATTATCCTACAATGCTCCCTTAAAAAATACTAAAAGCTTAGCATAACTAAGAACAAAGGGAGTAAACGAGTACAGATTGCTGGGGAACAGGAGAGATTTTAATCTGAAAATTCTCAAAACATTTCTGAGCGTTTTCATTTAAAACCAAATGGAAAAGAGCAATTTTCCAACTCTCTTGCACACAAAATAGTGCAAGAAGCTCTTCACATATTTCAGCAACACAAAGAGCAACATCTGCAGATTCTTCAGAAGTGAAGAATTCAGAACTATTCAGAATGCTCATGTTTTCAGTGACTGACACTACCTTAAACCTAGAGGGGAAACAGCAGGAAATGTGCAAGGTCAGCTGAGTGTGGTGTTTGTGTGGCCTCCAGAACCACTGCCAACTGATAAGTGATGGCTGGGGAGGCAGCAAGCTCCTGTTATCTCCAGGAGAATGGACATTTATGTAACAACCACTCCTCCCATCTAAATTTGGTGGCGTGTTTCACCTTAATGTAACATCCTAAATCTAATCACTCATCCAAGACAAAGACACTCCAAAGAGCACCAGGTCAGGAGATACCCGGAATAAATCCAGCTCTGAGAAAGTTCTGGTATCTACAAAGGAATAATAAAAGTCAAACTGTTCCCATGGAGTCTAACTGGACTGCCCCAATCCCTAATTGCTTTTGAAGGCACTGGCTGCAAATACCTTGATCCTGAAGGTATCAATGATGTTTTTATACCCTTCCCATGTCAATCAATACACTGCAGCAATATCACAATTAATGCTTTTGAAACATGGATCTTGTCAAGCTTTGATCCCCCTATCAAGTATGTGTCAGAATTCTGCCTTCACCAGAGTCAGCAATAAACCCCACTATTAACTAACAGCAAAGAGGAGGACCCCTCCAGTGCAAGGCAAAGTGAATTAAAAAAAGACAAACCAAATCCAATGGCTGTTTCAAAACACAAAAGCCCCTAGATGAATGTACTTTCATGTAATAGTGATGGAATTTTTTGTTGGAAGAAACAAACCATACAGGGTGGTATGAAAGCACCCAACAGATATCCACACACAGTCAAAAGCAGCCACATATCCAAAAAGATACCAAAGAATCCAACCGAGGAAGTAAAAAGATGATGAATAAAAAAAATGGGGGGAGGTTTTAATAGGAAAGCAGAGTATTTTTTACTTCAATAAAATAAGTAAAGTCTGAGCTGAAGTCCCTGAAGATTGCAAGACAAGCTTCACAAAAGGAACGTCTTGACTTTCAGCCAGCATTTACACAGTAAACACATTTACTTTTACATTTTTTTTCTGAAAACCAAGCCGGTTACAGAAAATAAAACTAAGCTCAGTATCCACACATCTTAACAATAGATGTGGCTGGAAGAGTCTGATGCATATTTATTTATTTATTAACAGTGACTCACCTCCATTCATGAAGGAGGGACATGGGGGTAATGCTACATTCTGTGAATCATGATCTGAAGTTGGATTACACACCAGGAATTTCAACTAGCTGCTGTGTAAACTCAATTTCATAACTTACATAGCTTCATGTTCCTCTAATGAATTTTTCAGGGACTTTAGTGAAAAGCACACGGATTTCAAAATGCATATAAGTTTTCAGTAGTAGTAAATTTTTAATTTTCTCCTCCAGCATCAGGTATCCTCTTAGAACCCCCAGTGCCCCCCACGCCACTGTGACTGGCTACAGCCCCAGCAGCTGCTGAGCCCATTAACTCTGCCCTGCCCCTGCTCCACGCTGATTACTGCAGAGCAAGAAGCAGCACTGAAACTCCCTTATCATCCCAGACAAAAAGGCTGAGTCATGGCTGGTTTTTTTCTTAGACTTTTTTTCAGTGGAAATCTGGAATTTTCTGAAAGTCATAGATTTTTAAAAAATACAGAATCACTTATCTGAATGTCGGGTGACATCGTATTGTGAGGGAATAAGGTGGTGTTAACCATGTACTATTATTGGATACATTTAACAGATTATGTGTGCATATCTGAACCACAATGTACCCAAGACAAAGAATTAACTGCTCCTGGAAACATCACACTCTCTGCTTCCTTCTCAAGGCAAGTCGGATCATAAGAAAAAAATCAAAGCGAAATCTATGCCCAGACTCGTTTTTTTTTTCAGCAATGAAAACAAACCTCAGGAGAATCATTTAATTAAAGCCCATTTTCCAAGCAGGGGAATCTGAAGGCTGAGGTAAGCGGAACTTCTACAGAAAAGGAACTATGGCACTGGTTTCATCTTTTCAAAAATTAAATATGCACTTCCTCTTCATTTAGCTTCCCCCCATAGTTCATTCATGCATTTCTCAAATATCAGATGACAAACATGTCACCTAACAAAAAATCAGAAGCGTTCAAGATCTTCCTTCAGTGGGATTAAGTATATTAACACCATTTGGTGTTACTATGATCATTATGACAGTGGGTGTTATAAATGTTGCATTAACAATGATATCTAAGTAGGAACATTAACTTCAGATTAAAACCCTGCAATTTATAATGTGCATTTCCTTTAGTGCTAGAGTGAACATCAGCTTTTTTCCGCACTTTTTTTCAATGACAAGAAGTTCCACTCACAACCAAATAATGTTTTTTTCACTCTAAATTTAAGACTGACTGGGTGAAATGCTCTGTGGGTTCTGCTCCTCACTCAAGCATTTCCCACACTATTTGTTACACACTGCTGTCTTATGGAGCAGAACCTTTACATGCTCTGAGAAAGAAAACTGGTGACCCGCCAGGTGCTGCAATGCTCTCTCTGACCAGCTCAGGATTAGAGTTGGAGACAAAAATGTGCTTCTGATTTAAAAGGGAGGCAACAAACCATGGGGCTCAACAGAACTTGCAATCCAGCGCAAAGTTCCTTTAGAATTTTTAAGATCGCCCTCTCTTACTATTTTCCTTAATGTAAACGAATTATTGTGTAGAGGAGTTTCCATTTCTCCTGTGGCCATTCTAACTCATCTGACAGAGCATCTTACTCTGCTGGATATAAAAATGTTCAGATAACATTTCCATTTATTTACATACAGTGACAATATTTAATGTACTGCTAAAATCAGTTAGTACTACAAATATAGGTTAAGCAGAACCTACTCCCAAATCCCACTGAGACATTGTAGCTCAGGCCTTCAGGCAGCACAAGAAAGGAAGGAAAGAGACAGTGGTTATTGTATAAACATTAATTTGTTGTCTTACCTACACAGAACAACAACGGTGCAAAAAGTTCCCAATTCCATTTTTTAAAATACATTTTGCAAAGATTGGAAATGCTGCATTTATTAGTGAAAAAAAAATCATGGAACACTGTTTTTGAAAATCAAAACAAACAAATCCCTGCAGTACCTTGAACCAGTGAGCTCATGACACACATTTGTACTAATGCACAAAACTGCTTCAGCAGAGCCTTAGACAAATATTTTACCTTCTTTTGGAGAGTGTGAGGAGGGACAAATGCACTAAAGCACACTGTGCATCTTAGGTGAGTAACTGAGAAGTAATCCATGGAAACTAATTTGGGACCTCTGGCTCTGGAAAGAATCCAGAAGAGCCAGTTCCAGAAAGGTGCTTGAGAACACCAGCAATGGGCAAGCTGAAGTGGAAACACACCCTGCCAGCCCAAAGAGCTGAACAGCATCGATTTGTCACAAGGGCTCTTCAGCTCTGTCACGTGTTTTCATCTGGATGTAAAGGTTAGGTGGAAAAAACAGAGCCAAAAAACTAGAAGCCTAAACCACACTCTGTCCCACCCCCAGCAGCACTGATGGGAAGCTGTAAACAACAAAGCCAAGTGACGCAAACACCAACAATGGAGTAGCATCATTTACAGGGGTTAAAGAAGACACAATTAGGTGCATTGGGAAGAACAGAAGCAAAAAAGTAAATGTAAATTAAATATTGCACATTTTCCTAACAGCCAGGTCTGTTAGGAAACAGATTCCTCTCCCATTACTTCAGTCATTCAAAACCAAATACAATATAAAGACACTACAGGGAATAGGCCTGTTCAAGAGAGATGGACTAGAAAATTTAGGACCATTTACATTTCCAGTTTCTAGGAGTTTATGATTCTACATTTAATACATTTAGGATTCTACATTTAAAAACCAGTGGAAAAAAAACATGGAAGTTACAAGAAGTACAAAACTGATAAATAAGATTTGTTGAAAAACATAATGGCCAATAACTTGGGTACCATTTTATATTAAGTATAAATAAAATATTTCCCTTTTTTTCTGCCTGCAATCTATGGAAATAATTTGCTTATTCAAAATATATTATTTTTCAGTATTTTCAGTTTTTTTCAAATACATATTTGTCTTAAGAGTTTAAAAAGTCTAGTGATTCTTAGCCTCAGCTTAGTATTTATTAGACATTTCTAATTTTGCAAATGTGCTGAAAACAATACTTACAAAATAACTGTCATTAAAAAAAACTATACCCAAACTTTTCTTAAACGCAAATATACCCTTGAAAACTAATAATGCAGACTATTTTCTTAAACTTTTACTAACCTGGAAGACTCCACAAGCCAGCGATTTCCAAAGTTCTTAATTTCTTTTCTAGCTCTGCCACTCGATTACCTAAAATCCTTCAGAAAACGAAGAGTTGTCATACTGAGGTAACCAAAGCACAATTCCTCACAGGACTACAGTTGAATTTTTAATTTACCACTTAACTAGTGCAGTAAATCTGTATACATTTCATCTCTTTTCACTAATGGCAAAGGACAACCTCCCCCAGAGTTAAAAGAAAATAAATACACAGTAATCCCTTGAGTGTCGCGGGGCGTCGGCCGTGATAAGCGAAATCCACAGAGTAGCGGTAAACAGGGTAAACACAGGAACTATGGTAAAGCTGGGAGGGGGAACGTGATGTATTGAAGCTGTGAATGGTGAACTGCAAAGTAGAGAGGGATTACTGTATTTTTCTAATATATCCCATGGCTTAAAACCCCCCAATGTCCTAGGTTACGCAGGACATTCACCCTTTGCCCTTCAGCAAAGACAAAGAATAGTAACTCAAAATATTTCCATCTCATTGCCTGCAAATATCTGTTTTCTCTATAGGTAAAACCAGAAGGTAAAAGCTGCACAGACAAAATATGGAAAACACAAGACAACTCCTAGATTGATTCTGAAGACACAATTTTGGCCTAGTCAGAGAGGTTTCTCTATCACTAAGATTGCTCAAAATGGCAAGGAATATTTTTTCCACTTTTTTTAGTGTTGATCTGTTTTCTACTTCACTAAAAAGCTTCAAGCTCTTTAATTCCTTTATCACCCACTCTGACTTTTCACTGCATTTCTTGGGTCATCTTTTCTTTTGTATCTGATTTCATACACAAATACTATTTGCAGTTAGCTCTCCTGCAGGATTTAACTTTTAGTCTTAATTCTCTCCCCAGATCAAATGAGAGATTTCTATCTTGCAAAGAAAGCTCTTTCCTCCAATGAATTTTTGAAAGTGTTTCACAGGCACAGCAAGTCTCCTAGAGTCAGAAGTCTTTAAATAAATCCCAAACAATACTCAACAGAGGGAGAAACCTAGACTAGGCAGCAAAAAACCCCCAACCCAACGTGACAGCAGAGATTATGGACGGCAAGTTTTACTCATCAAATTACAGCACCAGGGTAAGTCAGTTAAATTTGAACTGAATGCTGAGAAGCAGCATATCACAACACAGCAAGGCAATAGTATCTTCCCATGCCCACAAGAGCTGTGTAATTGTGCACTGGAGCTCTCCAGCGAGGGCGTTATGTGCAGACATTTGAGCGTCCTGGGAATGTCATTGCTGACAAGATGGCAGATTCTGGGAAGGTTATGAAGAACAGCAAAACCAGCAAATGTCAAAGACTCTGGAAAAACTGATTAACAAGGACTAAGCATTTTTGAAATCTCTACTGCGAGGGCTTCGCAATGACACAATAAAATTCTGTAAGTATTTAAAATATGTATTGCAAAAATATCAAGATGAGAGACAGGAAGAGAAAACAGAAAGAGAAAGCTTGTAATAAACATCAAAGAAAGCACTGAGAGGTACAGGGGTATGTCAACTAAAAGCAAACAGTTCCTCACATTCAAAAGCAGAGCAGAGAAGACATTTGGAAGCAGTTGTGTTTGTTTCCTCATTGAAACTCAATAACCCAGTATGTTTCAAAGGTTATGATGGATCTATTACTGTCTTCTCCAATTAAAAGCAAAATTATTCAAGTCTAGATTTCACTTGCAGAATGCTTCCATCTGCTATGAAAGACTCAGCCTTAGTAACTCCATTTTCATATCCCAGACTACGGCCTGACATCCAGTAACTGCGCTCTGCAGTACAACAGCTGACAGCAAAAGGCACAGAGCAATTTTCAGAAAGCTCCGCCTTGCACACAGGGAGCCCATTCCCACCTTCCTGCCTAAGGCCTCACCAAGGGTCTGCTGAAGGACAGGTTTGATGAGCAGGGAACGGAGAGACATGATGCAAGACTTCTTCCCCATCACGTTAGCTCACGCAGAGAGCTGACAAAAACGTTGATTGGACTAATGACTGTCACCACAAACAAGTCAGAAGTTCAGCACTTCACAGAATCACAGAATCACAGAATATTATGAGTTGGAAGGGACCCACAAGGATCATCTAGTCCAACTCACCATCTAATACCCGTACAGAGACCGGGAGCACATCCCAGAGCGTAATATCAACCTAGATCCCTCACAGTCTAGCAGGCCACTCTGAGCCGGAAGGGGCGCAGGGTCATCCAGCCCTACACCCCCCAGCTAGACCATGTCACTAAGCTCCTCGTCCAGTCTTCTCTTAAACACCTCCAGGGATGGCGACTCCACCACCTCCCTGGGCAGCCCATTCCAATATGCAATTACTCTCTCTGTGAAAAACCGCTTCCTAACNTCTCCAGCCTGTCAAGGTCCCTCTGGAGGGCCTTCCTACCCTCCGGCAGTTCAACATCTGCCCCCAGCTTAGTATCATCTGCAAACTTGCTGATGATGGATTGAATTCCCTCGTCCATGTCATCAATAAAGATGTTGAACGGTACTGGGCCCAACACTGACCCCTGTGGGACTCCACTGGTGACTGGCCGCCAGTCCGATGTTGCACCATTCACCACCACCCTCTGAGCTCGCCCTTCCAACCAGTGTGTAACCCAGCATAAAATGTTCCTTTCCAGCCCGTGCTTTACAAGTTTCTCCTGAAGCTTATTGTGGGAAACCGTGTCAAAGGCTTTGCTAAGGTCAAAGTACAAAACATCCACCGCCTTTTTGTCATCGACCAGTCGAGTCACTGGATCATAAAAGGAGATCTTCTGCCAGGAAAAGAAAAAAATGCTTATTATTTTTGTGTTTCACCAGTAGTTCCAGGACAGAAAACAGGGGAAGTGTGGTGCCCTCCCTGACTGCTGGGCATACCGCAGAAGGAAACTCAACCCGCAGTATCAAGTTATTGTTACTGCTGCTGTTACTCAGGCATCAACTGGAAAGTCAACTTTCTCTTGCTACTCCTACATTTTATAATTCATTTATCAGCTGTACCACACTCCTTCTAAAGATTCTGGAGAAAATATATCATGATAATACCTAATGGATTCCTCAAAAGAGATGCTGAGCTATTTTTTAACCTTGTTGCAGGTCCTCACATAGGAGGATCCTTTTGCATCTAGCAATAGTTGGCAAAAGCAGAGGACCATACCTAACCCCTCTCCTTTCATTCAGGAAGAGAGAAAAGCACATTCAGTGATGAGTATGATTCTGGTTTGCTGCAAAAAAACATTATCCCAAGACAGGTATGGGAGAAATAAACCCTAAATAAAACTGCAAGTTCTTATAGAAACGTTTTTTGAAAGATAAATGTGTAAGCAACTCTGAACACAATGTGGGTGAGTGCATTCCTTACTTTCCCCTCTGCCCTCCAGATAATTTGCCACTTCCATATGTGCTGTGGGAAGACTGAGGTGTGGTGGGCTGGGGAGGCCTACCTGGGCAGGTGTTTTCAAAAGGGCTGCATGGGTTGGTAGAACCAAGTTCCCTAATTTGGTTTTTTATCTCTAGACACAGTTGACCAGATCCTTCAGCTAAAAGAGAATCACAGAATCAGTAAGGTTGGAAAAGACCATAGAGGTCATCAAGTCCAACCTATCACCTATTACCTAACCTACCATGAGAAGGATCATGTCAAGGACACAGGTGCCGATAGCTATTTCCATTGTCCTCTGGTCATGTGTCTGATGGAACAAAGAAGTTGGTCTAAACCTCCCTCTAGGATAAGGGTTTACAGAAATTTGTGGTTCATGTAACAGCAGCAATGCTCCCACCTGAATTTAGAAGCTCCTTTCTGGCTTTCCCATGGTTTGTAACATGCATGGCCATGGTCTGAAGAGAGCTGTGGTGATTTACAGCACCTGATCCCTGTTCACCTCACTTTCAATTTAGATCTGGGTACAGAAGACACACTCTCATACAGACACAAACACCTAAAGCCCTGTAAATAGAGTCTGTCATAGGCACATATCGAGCTCTACACATCACATGGAAATGTACTCAAATTACAGAGTGACAAAGTCCTTTTTTGTAATTCATGACTGAGCTTGCCCCAGTTAGAAATGTTAAAATTAGTGCAACGTGTGTAACCAGCAGAGCAGCTTCTACACCAATCTTGCTCCCATAGGTGCTGGCAATTTTAGGAACAAATTGCATTAAAAAGAAAATCTAATACATGGTTTATTGCTGGCAGACTAAAAAGAGGTTTTTATCCACTTGCTAGGCAGGCTTAGGACTGTTTGGTTGTGCATTTATGTAACTGTTTAATCTAGGAACACAATACTGCATATAGAATCAATTGACAACTGTCATTTCAAATTAAGCTAATAGACTTGTGAGGAAAAACACAAGACATTCCTTAAACTTAGCATTAGTAGCTACCAGCCACCTGGGAAAAATGATGTTTTCTTCCCAAACATCTTCTTTATTTCTGAAAATTGGGACTAAAAAAAATAAAGGCTGGATTTAGCCTACTTGTTCCTAGGCACATACTCCCACAACTCCTCTTGTCATGCCACATCTTTAGAAGAGTGGCAATAATAACAGTGTGTCTTTTCCAAGAACAAATGGCAATGGATGTTTTTAACAACAGTGTAACAGCAGAAAGTCAATTTCAACAGCATATCCAAATTCTAATCTGTATTTAAAAAAATCCCCTGTCATGTTATTACTTCAGTTAAGCAGAAAGCAAATCCACCGTCCTGCTAGTGTAAACTTACATAGTCAACTCTCAATCTCCAAGCAACAAGAGGTTCAGACTTTAGAGTAGGTTAATTGTATGGAGGAAAGTAACTTCATACGGTCTGAAAAGTCACATTTACTGATAACAGAACCACTACTAGGTTGCCCACCTATCAAATAGCAAAAGCAGAACTTCTCTGAATGAAATAACTACCCCAAAGTCTCATGTACTTTACTCAATAAATCTCACTTTCTTCAAACAACAATCTCAAAGTCTGTGTCGTCACAATTTGCTCTTTGCGCAGGGAAAGACTTCCACCTTGTGATTTGTGTAAAACCTGTCGTCATAACAATTCCCTCAAGTGCCATATCCTTCTGAACTTCCTACTTGGAATGGAGAAATGTCTTCAACAACAGACTGTATCCTTTTCTACTACCAGTTTATGATCCTGTCCATTTAACTTGTGCACTGGCCACACTCTCACCTCTAACCCTCTCCAAGAGGTGGGCAGTTTATTTCCCATTTTCAGAAGTCAGCAGTCTTTCCTTTTAACTTTTTACACGGCAAATATATGCCCCCAACAATCAGCTAATGCATCTCAAATAAAAGATGTCTTTCCTTGGTGTCCTACCTGCATTTCCCTGTTCACTGGACTTCTTTACATCTTAGGTGTTTCTACTTGTAGTGGTTCCCATTCCTCCCAGCTCCTTAGAAGGGTCTTCAAACCAACTAAAGCCAAAGGTGAACAAAACAATGGGCATAGCACATGGGAGTGTTTTTGAGGCTCTTCAGTCAACCTGGCTTACAGTATTACAGTTCTGAGTGCATTCATGACCTCAGACAGAGGTGGACTGTCAGTGGACTGTCTCTTCCCTCTAAGACCTGATTCTCTGTGGGACACAGAATACTAGTTTGTGCATATATCCAACCTCTACACCTACAGCTTTCTGTGACCAGCTGGGCATGCAGACTAAAGAATTGTATCTCCTTGTGAAGGTTTATCTCAAGAAAACCCATAGAGGAAAGCAGAGACAGTAGTATCAGAAAGCAAAGCCCTCATTGCAATGGTATTTAAAAGCTGCAAGAAACTGCATAAGAAAACAGAAAATTATGGAGAACTTCAGGAAAAAAGAAAGAGCATGCAAAATATAACACCAGGTGATGTACTATCAGGATACAAAAGGCAAAGATCAGTTATATCTGGAATTAACAGGAGTTTTTGCTGGATGTTTTCCTCCTGATGTTACTTTAGCAGTAAGAAGGTAGTAAGAAGGGAGTAAGTAGGTGTTGGCCCTTCCCTAGCGCTGCTCTGTGCAGGAGCTCCTCTTGCACCACATGACACACAGGCAAGAACTGACTGAGTTGCCATCAGTTAGATCTGGGCTCCATTGTCACCACTTTAGTTTCCCTTGAGCTGATTAGGCGTTTGCTGTCTCAAGAGTATTAAGAATAGCTGTAAACTGCTCCTCCACTTCAGTTGTCACATCACTAAGAATTATGCAGTGGAGGCTGCCTAGCATCTAAGTTATCAATTTTCAAAATGAATCATCTATTCTAGTGCAATGCAGTTCACTTCAGTGCTACTCCTTCCTCTCATGAAAGATGTCTGTCTGTTGCTGGCATCTGGTCCTGATGTGCTTTTGAGAAGCCTGAATAACCTCTGATTACCAGTAGTGACTCAGGGTTTAAAAAAACCCAGGGGTGAAACAGAGCACAAAATCAAGCAACACTTCCTACCTCTGATTTTCTTACACTGCATAAGGACAATAATATCAGAATGTAAGAAAATGTGTCAAAATTGTTATACTCTGCCATGATAGGAACTGTACAAGCCACAAAGAATTCTACTGATGAGCAGAACAGCTAAGAGTAAACAAATTCTCCTTGAAAGTTCAGTTCAGATTTTAAAAAACTGTATAGTACCAATCCAACTGTGTTTATTTCCTTCAACTTATGGTTAAGTAACTACAGGAGCAAGAGCTATCATTTGTATGACACACAGGCTGTCATCATAATACATCAATCTTTTCAGACCCTTTTCTACATGTAACAATTACTATCCCCACCACTGTTCATTAAAAAATTCCTCTATTAACAACAAATTGCCACAAATTGTCTCCTTCCGTTAAGGATGTTCATCCTCCCTGCAGCTTTTCTTCAGCCACCTCTACAGACTTCCTGCTAGGAGTCTCTCACGTGATAACATGGTTTGTCTTAAACCTGAGCAGCAAACCAAGTCTGCCTCTGTTAGGAAGGAATGTTTCTGTCAACCTCAGATATTACTTTGAAAATGTAATTTTTCTCTAACTGCATACCTGTCTTAAAAACCTGATGAATCCGCCAATTAAACATGATAATGAAATTGCTGTGAAAATGGATCTTCCTTCTCTTTTCCCTGAAACTCCCCCCAAACTCTGACTTTTCCATAGCTTGCTAAGTTCAGTTTTACTTACAAGTCATGCCACCTACTTGTTGGTTTGTCTTTGGTGCTGTATGACCATGTTTTTTTCATGGATGGTTTCCAGCAATGCGGTGGCCAGTGATTTGAGATCTGAGATGGACTGAGGTGTGGCTGGGAGGCTACAGCCATGATCCTCCGACAACAACTCTTGCACTAGAATGTTAAAAACACAAATGAGTTTTGGCTTCTCATGCATGGAAATCACAGATGCAACACAAACATTGACTAGTATTAAAGAACTACTCTAATTACTTAAATGAATACATGTATTTTTTCTTCAATTAACAAACAATGTCAAATGGCTGGAAATATAATTTCTAGCTGGCATGAAGATGGTGATTTTCCAAGCTGATTGTTATTCCACAGCAAAACAAGCCAGAACAGGCATAGGCAGACACACCTTATGTTAACTCAATTCTGCTTTTGGAAAATTATTTGTATTCAAAAGGAAAAAAAAAATCATTCTTTTGAAGGTCTACAGATTGGTAGAAACCGGTCATTTCTTTCTCACATTAAAGCCAAAGCCCACAAGGAAGCTTTTGTATTATTTTGTAGATTTACTATATCCTTCAGGTTATTTAAGAGTGATGTGAAAACACAGTCACCCATGAACTCTTCCTCTGCAGCTCAGAGTGTGTACCTCTCAGCCACCTCAGGAAGTTCACTAATGTCATTAAATTCTGTAACTAGACTCTGGCTCTGCCTCTTTATATATCTATATAGATTCATGTATGCAAGTACATGGAGAAGAGGACAAAAGAGAAGTCAAAACCAGAAAAATGTGTTCAAACCTACCATGACACTTACTACTAATCTTGTGGATGTGCATGAGTGAATGAATGAACACACTTACACCTCAAAAGTAGGGAAGAAGGTACACAACTTGCCTCATAGAATTTCCTCTTCCCCCTTTTTCCTAATATTGATATTCTCTTTGAAACAGGGAAAAAGGATTACTCCATTCTGCTACCCATGAAGAAACATGGGACACAAGGATTTCGTGTAAAGCATCTAAATGTAAAATCTTCCCAGCATAGTAGCAGAAAACCTGACTTTGGGAGGCTCCTTTTGCAGCCAGTCTGTTTTTCATTGGAATGTGAATTGTGAGTGCAGAGCAAAGAGATGAATAAAGTGATTTGTCAGGGTCAAAGATGCAGAGGGGTTAGAGAGTAAAGAAAATATTTGGTAAAACTGATGGGGGAGAGAATGAAGGGCAAAAGAATTAACAAAAGGAGAAGGAGTAAGAGGCAAATTTTATATTGTCAAGTCAACTAAGAGAAGAACAAGAATTAGCACATAATAATAAACAGGGAAAGAGAGGAGAGCTTTTGGGTTGATAGGTGAGGAAAGCATTACATTAAGAGGCAAGATGAAAAGAATTGAATGATATATGCAACACCATGCTGCAGTTATGCAATACCTTGCTTTGCAGACAGGACTCCAGTCAGAGCACTGCTACTGGATCTGCTATGAGTCTTTGAATTCTTTCGTCTCTCTAGTGCATTCTGGGGAAACAATAAAGATCTTATTTAGGAAAACAGTAGCCAACAAATCCCATTATTAGGAGGAAAGAGTTTACCCCCATAGTAATATATGGTGGTGCTGGACTGTCCTGGAGTATTATTCTTCAGCCAAAACGCTCTTTGCAGTGTTACAAAAACTTCTTCTCTTTCATTGCAATCACTTTACTGTAATTTTTCCCACTCATTCCCCACAACGAATTTTTAAGACTTGCCTATTTTTTTAAAATCCGAGTGCCAGTGAAGATACTGCAGGACCCTGTAGAGAGTATCAGCTGGAAACAAAATCAGACTTTTCCCAGCATTTCTTTGGATAGACTTCAAAGGGAAAGCTCAATCTCCTCTATCAGAGTTTCTAGAAGCCCTTTTAGTGCAAACACTGACTTTCAGAAATTAGAATCAAAATGATCCTGCTACAGAAGTCCAGCCCTTTCAAATACAGTTCAGTGAAACCCACTAGACCAGCAGGATGCTCAGTTCTCCCCAATAAACTCACACTCCAAGAGACCCAAGTTGCAAGCACGAACAGACGCTGCAATGAAGTTGGGACTTGGAGTTTTGCTCATGCACTAAAAGTAATCAGTGCTCTGACTGCTTTATAGCAACCCAAATGAAGAATCCTTCTGACAATCCTAAGATTATCCTCCTCTGCTCTGACAAGGAGCCCTCCCCTCCCACTCCCCAATATTACTTGCAGAAGAAAATAAGAGGGCTCAGTTTCAGAGAAGGGTAAAATTCAATTCTGAAGGTTTCATGTAAAACATGAAACCCTTAACTCAGTCCTCAGCTCAGGAATGGAAGAACAATGAAGGCTTAGTGATCAGTAAGATACATGAAGAAAGATGTCAGCCATTAGGGGACAGGGAGACAAGATCTTGTGATGGCAGCACAGCCACAGTCATTCACCACACGCTGCATGATCTGCTACTTTTCACCTACCAGCTGGCTGGAAGGCTCATCACCTGCCCCCCAGCAGGACAGAACTTAAAAAAAGGTATTTAATTAATTTTTAAAAATACTTTCAATGGATATCCCTTTGTACTACCATCAGCTAAGACAAGGAAGACTGAGCATGTAATCCATACACATACTAATATTGTCTGAATGGCAGCAGTGGAGTTTTCTTGCAAGACGAAAATTTGTTCTTTAAATACATATAACATGAAAATGAACAATAACTTCCATGAACAATAAAGCACAGTTTGGATGATGCACTGAGAGGATCTCACCTTATATTTAGTAATACTAGACTTAAGAAGGTTGACTTCTTCTTGAAGTTGTTTTAATCTCTCTTGAAGATACCTGAAAAAGAAATGTAATCCTTTACTTCATGTTACCATTGAGTAGTGCCTCAAGCAGTCTTCTTTACTACTTGGCATATCCTCTCTTTGAACTACTGAGAGCTTTTTTCCCTCTGCAGTTCTGTGAGGAATAAAATAACAAAATTATACTGCTCTTGACTCTGTAAAACTTTAAGTAGGAAAACAAATTGCATCAGAACAGGAGGGTGCTACATTTGTCAAGCGTGTTGCACAACTATTTTACATTAGTCCTCAGGTTTCTGAGGAGAAAAGCTAAAGGAATATATTTATTCTTAGAGGAAATACATAGTCAGGAAGCACTTATGCATGTCCTCTGTACTTGAAGGTCTGTGAGATGGACACGTGAAAATTTGTATATATGGCAACAAAAGACTCAGCTATGCAGAACTTTTGCATTGCAGTGTCTATCACTTACTTGGCACTTCTCATTAGCAACCCCAAAATAAAAAATTAACAGTATAGTTGAAAACCAGTACACAGTTAAATGAAACAGTACAGTTCTTCCTAATAGAGTTTATGCACTTGGATTAGACTGTTATTTCCACATGGGAAAACGTCTTTTTTATGTGTAAGGGCTTTATAAAATAGCTCTTTTCATGGAGTGCAACTGCAGCTGTATTAGGGTTTGTGACAATTTATTTTAGAGAAAAAAATTCACTCCACTGTCAGGGGAGCAGGGGGCTTAAATTGATACAGAACATGCCACACAAAACAGAAAAAAACCCTGAAGCTGCTGGGAAAAAGTAATGCTTTTGGAATTGTGCTTTCTTACTGGAAGCATAAGTCTTTGCAAATGGAAAGTGTTGTACAAGTTCTATTTCACTTTAAGGTAATTGTTGACATTAAGGGAGGTACCTGCTATGGCTCTGTCAATGCCTCCTCTCTGTCATTCTTAGTGGAGACTATAAAATATTCCTCAGGGAAATGGCAAGAATATCTACATGCATGATTTCACCAGCAACTTGTGTTAGCAAATCACTCAACACTGACCACCTCTCTCTGTGGTGAAAATTACATCTGGAACTGCTAACTCAGGGTACTGAAAGTCCCTGTTTTCAACCCACGATTAGCTCATTACAGCTCACTAGGAGTTTCTCAAGACACAAATTTTTAATGCTTTTGCTTTTGGTGTCATACAGTGATAGGAATAAAAAGGTTCACAGGTTATTCTGAGTTGGAAGGGACCCACAGGATCATCTAGTCCAACTCCCAAGCGAATGCCCACCCAGGGATCAGGCCCACAAGCGTGGAACCACGGGCACCACACTCCACCCATCCAAGCCTCCCACCAACTAGACCATGTCACTGAGCTCCTATTGAGTCTTCTCTTAAACTCCTCCAGGGATGGTGACTCCACCACCTCCCTGGGCAGACCATTCCAATGAGAGATCACTCTCTCTGTGAAAAACCTCTTCCTAACATTCAGTCTAAACCTCCCCTGGCGTAGCTTAAGGCCATGTCCTCTTGTTCTGGTGTCTTCAGCCTGAGAGAAGAGTTTCACACCCAGGTCTGCACTTCTCTTCCTTTTCCTTGTTTAGCTCTATTTGGGAACATCACTGACATTTCTGTAGCCAAATACAACATAGGTCATTTTCTGCAATCTAACTTTCTCAATATTATTTGGTGCTTAGTTACAGTAAAAACAAAACAGATGAAACAAACGACCAAAATCTCTCGTATTCTTGAATATATTTTCTTTAACGTTTTGCTGTTTCTGACTTCCTGATGCTCCTATTACAGCAACATATTGTTTTTTCTAGGGAAAAAGCAAGGTTTGCAATCCACTCACCTGTTCTCCATACACAGAGCATCCACATCGATGATACGGTTTTCGTGGCCTCCTAAGACGTGATTCAGCTCTTGGTTTAGTCTGTCAGACTTATCTTGGTAAAAAGAGCGTTCCTCTTTCACATCCTGTAACTCATCCAGTGCAGCCTGAAGATCGTATCTCAGAGTCTCAATCTGAGAAGAAAGGAGAGCTGTATCACTATTCTGACGCTTGAACAAAAGATTACATTGCACCCAGCCTGAAAACAGCAACAAGCACGTGTTTGAACAGGACTGATTTTGGACAGTCAGAAGTGTTTTCATAGATCATAACCCCAGATACTTTCACTCCATTTTGGTAATATGTATTTCATGAATTTGAGGTTAAGTAACTTTACCAGTTAGATTTGTTTTACGAGTTTCTAGAAAACAACTAAAATGTAACAGCAAAAGAAATCTCAGTCCCTACTATAGTTCTGCTACAAAAACAGTAAACTGGCTTTAGCATGTAATTTCTAGGACTCCAGGAATTAAGTCAACTGAATAAGAACCTGTGAAATTTGGAAAACAAAGAAAAAGTCTCTAAGTGAAAAACTATGGAATTACGGGATGTGAACAATCCCACAGAACAGAAAGAACTGAGAAAGCACAGAGGCAATAGGGTGAGTGAGCTTTGCTATTAAGCAGAAGAGTGAAGACGTACAGCATGAAAGATAGTCAAGGCCAAAGAGCTTCAAACTTCCAAGGAGATGAAACTGAGTGTGAGAAAAGCCTGCAATGAGTTCAGAAGTCTTCACCTGCACCTCAGAAAACATGGATAAGCCAGGAAGGACAACAGATCACCATATGAATAGAGGCCAGCTGATGAACAGAAAAAGCATGAGCCTGGGAACAGAGGTAGCAGAGAGGTTCACATTGGAAGAAGACCAACAGCCTTTCTGGCAGGGAAAAATGGTGCTGCAGTTGAGTGAAGACTGAAAAAACAAATATGCACCTCTCCTGGATCAAAAAATGGCTCATTCAGGGTGGAACTAAGATTGGCAGGAAGGAGTGTGGGAGCAATAGAGAACACAAACCCATCAAACTGTCCATAAACTTATGTATCTGTACTAGGGAAAGAGTCGGATGAGTTGGATGCTGCATTGTACGTACTAGTAATACAGATTTGAGGAAGGGAAAAGAGATCTGATGCGAAATTTTTTCAGGAGAGGGGAGGAAATAGCTCAGAGGCAGAAGGAAGAGGATACTAACAACATTTCTACAGAAGATTTGTTTAAGAGAGTGTCTTGAGGAGATACGTCAGCCACTGCATAGTGTGTTGAATGCTGATAACACCTTACACTAAAGTGTTCCTTTCATCGACAATATTTGATTGTTAAGAGTTGTTGCTGGACATTATAAAAAAAAAAAAAGAGAATTATGTAATAATCTAGAAGGAATTCCTGATATTAGGAACTCACTCTAACCATGTATGCATGTTTAAATTAGTGCTCAATACAGACTAGTCAAACAAAAATTCCAACACCTTCCCCACTATCTGTAATGTTAATCAGCTACCAGCCCTTCAAACACAACAGGAGTCATTCACTTGCTACTGCACTAGATCTGTAACACATGACACTAAATGCCCATTTAATTATCACCTGCTCCCGAGCTTTCTCCAGCTGTTGAACCAGGTCCTCTCGTTCATGTGCTGCGAAGTGGCGAGCCCCAACTTCATCATCTCCAAGTCTTTGCTTTGCTATGGTCATTCGAAGGAGCTGCCATGACAAAACCAGAATTTGGTAAGCAAGAGAACACAGGCTGCAGCAGCAGAGTACATCTGTGTTAGAAAGAGTAAAGCTGTTGTAGATTTCATCTCTTCCAGGTGAAACAGTTGATATTATTTAAAGCAGAGGGAATCTGCTGAGCTGAGGGCTCCACCCTGTTCTCAGTGAAAAATTCCAGTTGAATGGTTAAAGCATCAACAGGAATTGAATCACAGCCTGCAACAACAGTCAATAGAGTATAAAAACAATGGATGACCAAGAAAACACAGACATGAGGTCAAGGTGTTTTAGGACTTACAGGAACTTTTAGACTAAAACTAAAGAATTACCAGGAAGCCTTTTGAAATGTAAATATTAAAAGTCTCTGCAAGAGAGAACCCTTCCTAGTTAATAAAAAAGCATAAAGTGGCTTGCCCATCTTCTTTTTACTAATACCACTTAGAAACCCTTCTGTGCTACATCAATGCAGAATTTGTATTAACAGCTGCTAATACATTTGCTTATGCATTAGTTTTTTAATCTACTCACAAAAGTTAATTCACGTCAAAAACAAAAAAAATGGGCCAACAACAAAAAGACTCAGCCAGAATACTCAAATAGCTAATGAACTGATGAGCTTTGTGACTGCTGAAAACAGTCTGACTTCAATTAATACACATTTACATTCAATAAGCAAAGAAAAAAGCAATGACCTTTCAAGAACCGTGGAGTATTAAATATCAATCTATAAGGCATTCAGCATTTACATTTGTTTATACTGAGTACAACTAGGCAAAATTGTTGCCTCTCCATGGCCTCATTTGTTGGAGCTCCGTGGAGATTAGAGAAACCCACTACAATAACCAGCCTGATTTTTCCTGTTTCTTTGACTGCATCAAGGAATTAATGTACATCATTATATTGCAGAGTTAGGAAAAAAAAATCAATCTTCTGAAGTAGAAGATTGTACATTAAAATCTGTCTTTGGTATTTATGGGATTCCAGTCACCATAGCTGCAATGTGCCAATTAAAATCCTGCTGATGCAAGACAGACTACCAAGATCATCCTCTTCATTTACTTCAGCTCCAGTTCAGTGCAAGTCACTGAAGTTAGCACAACGTGTTCTGATAAGCAGTTCACTTGTTCAGGGGAAGCTGTGGCCACAAGAGTAACTTTTTTTGGCAAACTACATTTCCCTATCCCCACAAGGAAAATACAAACCACTGCATAGTTGGTAAGGCTGAATGGATCTTAGCAGATTAATTAATTTCTTTATCAAAACAAGTAAGTTAAAAAGGCAACTAGCAAATCCTGGAATGGCTTCATAGCTTCTGTATTTTTATTTCTTTTTAATGTTAAAAGGATGATGTACAAAAGGTGTGGTAACATGATTTCGTTCAGATGCATTAATGTAATTTCTAGAATCTCTTGCTAGTGAGAAATGCTGCAAGAAACAAATGTAACAAAGTTTTAGGTCTCAATCTTGTTCAGAAAAAGTGAAAATGGGAAGGGGAATCACACTTTACTAGTGTCTCAATGGCCAGCAAAAGAGCAAAACTGCATAACACTCGACACCAGGCTGGTGTCACTCTGGCACTATGACCAACTCTCCTCCAGCCCAGGAGGGGCTGAGGCATGAGGTGCAACTATCACTGCAAGCAGTTATAACTTGCAAGGTCAAACAGTCTGCCAATAAAAGGAGAACTCTTTATTTACTATTAATTTTGAGGCAAAAAACAGAGCATGAAATGTTACGAAAGGAATGCTTGCCAAATTCAGCCAGTAAAAGCTGTATTATTAACATACATAAAATAAAGTAAAACACCAATCTATAAAACAGCAGAATACTTCCCCCAGACACTTGGCCAATCAGAGAGTTGACAGGGCAGAACAGGCCAAGAGGTTTAATTCTGCATTGCCAAAGTCTCACGAGGCAGCACCACCTGCTATAAAATTCTTCCCTGAAAATGCTGTGACCCAAAGAGACTCTCTTATGCCAGAGGTTTAAGGGTTTATTTCACATATTAGCGCTTAGTTATAAACTTTATACACTTGCCCTCTGGCTGCTGTATTTTTATTTCTGTCATTCAGAAATCACCGAGGAAAGGACTGCTTGACTTCATTTTGTAGCTAGGAACAGGTGAACACTACCCCTTAGGATTCTGTGAACAGCATTTACAGCTGAGTGCAGCTAAATTAATGGCACCATACCAGCGAGAGTTCCTGTTTGTCACAAACAAAAACATTGTTAACCAAAATATTCCAGTGCCGCAAGCCACTAGTCTTTTTTATTTCAGTATCACAGCTTTTCCTGAAACATTGTCAGCTAAGATAATTCTTTCCAAAGTAGCTCTGTATCACCCCACAATGCCCCGAGCAGGTTTCACTGGGATAGCTGCTGTGTGGGCTAGAAGTCCACAAACAATGCCTGCACCGAAGCTGGGCACTCCCGATTATCAATAAAACATGCAGAAGGAAAATGGAAACAAGCTGTTGTGGTTTAAGGGCGGCGGGAGGAGGGGGAGGAAGTGTTGCAGGTGTCTCACTGCTGCTTGTAGAACGGACCATGGTGAAGCAGACTGTCTGCCTGCAACCCATGGAATAGAGAGAGAGAAAGAGCAGGGATGCAGAAATCCACTTGTGGCTGTGGAGAGGGAGCCCCACGCAGGAGCTGGAGGATGCTGGAAGGCTGCAGACATGTTGGAGCCCACATACTTGGAGCAGATGTCCTAGGAAAGACGTTGTAGCCTGTGGAAAAGGAGTCTACGCTGTGTGACAGAACTGTACTTGGTAGGATACGAACTATGTACTTTGGAATGGGCTCACGAATGAGGCTGTGCATCCAGTGCTTGAAAGGCTGCATCCTGTGCTGTGACTCTCGGGCAACAGAGTATGGAAGAGCTGTCGCCCCTGGGTCCAGACTCATGCTGGGATAGGCTCACGAAAGTCTTTTCTCTGGTGGGGGAAAGAGGACTATATGAAAGGCAGGGAGATGGTTTCCTACCCTAAACTGGCCAGAAAACACCAACTTCCTGGCTTTCCCCTACTCCTGTTCCCCCTTTGTCTGCTGGAGGAAAAAAGGAATATGATATCTGCTGTAAGAGGAAGGAGGGGTGGGGGAAGAAGGCTGCCTTTAAGATGATGCTTCTCACATTAAGTTCTGATCTTGTTAGAAATAAAGAAATCCTTTATATTCCCCACTTGGAACTTGTTTTGCCTATGACAAATCTCTTCAGGTTTTTTTTTCTCCTTTTTCCTCTCTCCTCTTGTTTGTATATGGGGGGGGCGGGGAGGAAAATGAAGTGAGAGAGAGGTTGTGAGTGAACCTCTGGCACCCAGCCAGGGTCAAACCACGACCCAAGCACAACCAGTAAATACTATCATGTTTAGCCACAGTCACCAAGAGCAATTGCTTTCACCATGTTGGCTACAAAACCTTCAGAAGTGGATCAGAACTCTGCAAATCTGCTACTTGAAGTCCCAGTTCTGCCAAAATACAGACGCCACATTTAACATTTCCCACTGCTGCTGCACGAATGATTGTCTGCCCAGCAATAAGGAACCGACAATAACACTGCAGCCATTGTTTCCTGTGCACCTTCTCCTTGCTTAGCACTGCTCTCAGCAGCTTACAAAAGCAATTCTTGGTGTGGGTAGGAATTCAGGTGAAGGCAACCGAGTCATCTAGTCTTGCAGTAGTCTCTGGTTTCTCCTAAGCTTTCTATTCTTACCCTTCGACAAAAGAGAATTAGATTTCCTAACTACATCCTTCTATGTTTCAGTAATTGTTTTCAAGCATTGCTGCCAAAACATTAGGAAGGAAAAAGACTTACAAATAACTATCATAAACATAGAAGAGTTTTCATGTGTCAGAGCTTGAGAGATTGTGATCAATCGTAAAAATAAATAGTCTCAGATATCCCTTGCTGAAGCACTGCAATCTGACTACTGCTGTATTTTTCAAACTGCAGCAACAAATCCTTCCAGAGACTGTCTGAAGAAGTTTTATTATTTGTGCCAACAGAATTCTAGCAAAATTAGAGGAAAAAATTAATCCAGTTAAACCAAGTGCAAGTAATTTGTTATTGCCCAACTGATGACGTATTTAACATGATTCCAACAAGTAAAATGTCTCAGGTTGAAGGTCCCTTTGCTAATCCAAGTGACTGTATCTTGCTTGTGCAAACATTAAAGCGGTGAAAAACAAGTTAAGGCATCAAAACATTTCTTTATCAATAGAGCTAATGTGTGATATTTAAAGAGGTTTTTTTATTCTTTTTTAGTCCTGCAAAGCTCTTGCCACTCAGTGACAAAGCCTGCATGAGTCACCCCTGCTCAGACACAGGCAGAATTGTTCATCCATAAGCAGCTTCACTTGCTGCAAAAGCAGCTGTTTGTTCATCTTTTGCCAGAAGTAAGCCTGACGTAGACCAGCTGGGCAGGATGCCCTCCCTCACTTGGGAAAGAGCAATGAGAAGAATGCAGGGGGAAAATGTAAGAACAAGCAAATTATTATAGTTCTTTGTTTCTGTATATACCATGCATTATCTGGACTCCAGTGCCTGAAGTAGCCCAGCTGCCAGCACAGAAGTGATGAGCAGAACAGAATGGCTTTGGGAACAAGCCTAGAATTTTATCACTGAAGCTTGTAGGGAGAGAAATCTGACACAGGAGGATAGTGTTAAATTCCTCAGAGAGATGGCAACGCTTTTTTAGGCACTTTGAAAAACAGCAACCTGACTCTAAAATAAACTCAATTTCTCATTTACTAGGAAAGCGAGGAACGTGTTCCAAAAATGAAAATCCCAGTCTAAATTAATCCATGTCTGATGGAGCTCTTTCCTCCCACTCTTTATTTAGTGATGCACTATTTTGCACCTTTCAGAGAGGGGGAAGAATAACCCTTTTTGTACTTTTCCATTCATTCTGAGCATCACGAATTTAAATTCATGCTGAGAATACAGAGGTCATAAAGATGATGTCACAAAGATGTAGATGATAGGTGAGTTGGATTATAGGTTGGACTAGATGATCCTTCTGGGTCCCTTCCAACTCATAATATTCTGTGATTCTGTGACTGCACAATCATAATAAATAAAATAAACTAAACTTAAATGGAAAGAAAAAAACCCATCTGAATTCCATGGTTTTAAAACTGTGGTTGAGGGAGGGAAATGATCACTATTTGTTTCAGTTTTTCACTTTGTTAACCACCTCGACTCTCCAGTTCAACCCCTCCCTGGCTTGATCTCTGAATGTACTTTTGCATTAAGCTCCAGCTGTGAATGTTACATGCATTTGGCTTGAGTCTAAATATTTCAATTAGTGGAGACAACAGGAGTTTGATTAATACCAAATGGCACATTTTGAGCAATGCTCCATATAACTTGCTAAATTTAGCAATTAAATAAATTGGTTATGTAAGGGTAATGGGATGAGGGCTTAAGAGAAACCTCACTATATGTTTGTGATCAACTGCTCCATATTTTTTTAAGAGAAAAATGATGGCTTCCTTGGTTTTATCATCTACTAAAATTTTGTATTTTCAGTCCAAAAAAGTGAAAAATATCGTATGATGAAGACATGCTTATCTGTACTTAATTGTAAAGGGAAATACCATCAATAAAATATATTTTAAGAAAAGAAAGAAAGGAAAAAAGAAAGTTTGAGAGCATTAAAGCAAGGCTAGGTACAAAATACACGGTTAAGGACAACAGAGCCAAAGCAGCATATAAAAATATGTAAAACTCTCCAGTCACTGGTATCCTGTACAAGCTTTTGTTCTACTGTTCTAAGCATTTATTGTAACCCATTGTTTTATTTGTTTTCCTAAGAAGTAAACACAAAACTCCAGTCCAATTTACACATTCCATGCCATTTACTGGTAACAAAAGTCTGTAATACCTTATTGTCCCCTTGTACTTCCCCAAGTCTCTGCTGAAGCTCTCTGATCTCCTCTCCAAGAAGTTTATTTCGATCCTGAGCCTCGCTCAGCAGCTGAGCAAGATTTGCCTAGAAAAGGAGTAAATATCAGTCATAAGTCAGTGCCTATGGAAAGAACTGTAAGTGGTAATTGAAAAGACACCCTAGAATTATTTCTTTTCTGCCAGCAATCTTTACTTTTATTTTGTTGGTACTCAGACTTCACGCTTCATTAGAGAGAAAATAACCGAAGTCACTTGGGTTCCTTTATCTTTAATAGTAGAAAATACAAACAGCATGTGAGCACACAGACTCCCAGAGCAGCACACAAACCTCAAACAAGACAAAGCAAAACCATCTATGCTATTTCTAGTACCTCGGCTGGTGGGAAGAACCAAATACACAGTTACTTGGACAATATTTATACAAAGCTGCCAAAATAATACTTTTAGCTTGCATATAATGAGAAAAAAGGTACAGCTGAGAAATAATTATGGTACAATTAAATTCCTTAAATGTTTAGAGCAGATTCCTAGCCAGTGAGGAGGATGTCAGCCAAAGTCCCTGCCCCTGCACCATACATATCTAGTAGCATAAAATTCCAAATATGACCTGATTTGTGTGGTTAGCACAAAGATTCTTGAAAAATAGAGGTGAAAGCCAGAACTTATAACCAAACAGCACCACTACTATTCCCCCAAATAATGATATCAAAAGTTATCATTCACCTTAGCCTACTATGTTAGCAGGGCAAGCAGTCTGGTCTATAATTTTACAACTAAATTCCATCAGCTTGCTCACTAACCAAAAAATAAATGCAGTATCTTCCTTTTCCACCCATGATATCTGAAAAGGAGCAAATACTACCAATAAATTTATTGTATTTTTACCCTAAAAATGTCTCACGAGTACACAAGCATTGACTCAGAGGGAAAAGCCTACTGATGACATCTCTTATAAGCAGAGTGGTTGAGATGCAGCCTTTCAAGACATTGCCTATGGACAGCTCTGTATATCATCCATTGCCATAAATCTCAAAAGCATAAAAAGAAATTAAGAAAGAATGTTTAGATCTTTTAAGCATGACTTAGTAAAGACTCATGAGTCAGTATCTCTGAGCTACCCTTACACATACACTCTGGACTTGAGGCCAATGCATCAACTGACTGTTCCAAGTTCTCTCTTGGCATTTTAGATTTAGTTTTAGGTTCCATACTTCCCACTTGCTGTGCTGCTCTTTCAACTCTCCTATGTCTCTATTCTGATAACTCTCTTTCAGTGTTGATCTTTTACCCAGTCATTCTCACTACCACTTGACAGTCTCATGTTTTTGCAAGTTTTATCTTTATAACTCATACATTATCAAACCAACAAGATATCTAATAGCCATTATTGCAATATTGCCCCTTGATTACTAGCAACTGCTATTTCCACGTGTCCTGCTTTATATTTCACAGAACTGTGAAGGAGACTATATTAACATGGACGGTGACATGACCACAGCTATGGATGCACCTGACCATTTGCAGGATTAGACTACTAAACGCTAATCAACTGAAACTTTTGTACACTACTATAGAAGCTAACTCCAACTTGCAATTGGTCTAAATTAGCAGTAGCTTCAAACTTTCAAAGAAAAATAACTCAAGAAACATCCCATTTGATGAACAACACGCCTGAGTCACTGCTACAGCTTCTGCACTTTCAATGCTTCAAAGCATTTTTTTAAACTGTGTACTGACAAAGCTGACAACTGCAAACAGAGTCTAAGAGCAAACCTCCTCCCCGCCCAAAACAGTCAATTATAGGGGCAAAATTAAGCTGCCTCTGATTTTATTTTCAAGATATCAACCATTCAAGCAATGCAAAAGGTTCCTCAAGTATGCTTTGGTGGAATGATTTTTTTCCTACATGTTTAACAAATGTGTAATAGTCATTCACATAATGAATGAATCAAGGAGATTCAGAACACATTCCGCCAATGGTTTTGAGAGGTACTTCTTAAAGGCTCTTTAAAAGAAAGAAAACAAAGACTCCGTGTTTTGTGTTTGCAGGAAGCTATCTAAACTGAAGTATCTATGGCTACTGCTTAAGATGCAATTTTTCAGTTTTTCTTAAGAAAGATAACTTTAAATAAAGCCTGAGTTAGTTTAAAGGAACATGATTTGCACAAACTTTTCTGAAATACTTCTATTTATACAGTCCCTTTTCATGATGAATTGAAACAATTACTAACACCGCAATAGTACATGTAATTTCAACACCTGGAAAGAACTCAGTCTCACTAATCAGTGTTTACAACCACAACACCAGGATTTTAGCAGCCTGTAGTCAAAACCTGGCTCCCAGTAACTGCAGGAAAGGCATTACTGTGCCTATACTAAATCTTCCTGCTCAGATTTATTTCCTTTAAAATCATTTCTCTAGGACTGCAATTCTATGCTGAATTTTATTTGTCAGTCATATAAATGACTTAACGTGACAGAAACCTTTATATCTGAGACAGAGATTTTGGAAGAAACTTTAAAGGAAGAATTTTAGACACCAGAAAAAAACCCAGCCTCATTTAAACACGCCAAGAGCATTACAATAAGCTAAGTATAGACTTGCTCCTCACTGCAAGGCTTGTATTATACTCCTGTTAAACTAAACCAACCAAGCTATGTCACAGAAGTGGTCTCCAGCAATCACTCATTTCTCTGGCTTAGAGGTTCCATACAATGTACAATTTAGACTGTCCCGAGTTTTAAAGGTTTTGGCAAGACCTCATTAAAGCTCTTGGTTAGATGTGGAGAGAAGGAGAAATACTGAGATTTCAAAAGCGCTCTACTGGACTTAAAGAGAGGCAGCCAAGAGGATATGTTGAACACCACCTGGTCGTGGTACCATTTCCTTGGCATGTTTAAGAAAACATTCCATATGGTTGAAAGATGATAAAACTAACAATGGAGGACTGGCTTCGTGAACCTGCAAGCATTTATTTTTTGAGGAAAGGGGAGAAATCTACGCAAGGACAGAGGCAATTCATTTTTCCACTTGGCAACTTCTTTTCAATATTCATAGAACAAACAGAATTCAACTAGAAATTCAAGACAAGCTACTTCAGCAGACAATAAGCTCATATCATTTACCTGTGCAACAGAGAACAACTGCCTGAAAATTAGCCAAATTCAGCTTCTCCAGCCTCAATTTCTTCAACAGTTTCTTCTGATTTTAGGTGAAGCCTTAAAAAGACTCCTGAAACTGTCAAAGACTTTACTTCTTTCACTCGCACTGTGCAAAACAAACCCTAAAGTATTGATGAAGAGAGGTTTCTGAGCCATGGGTAAAGACGGGAAGACACATAAGCGAATAGTTTTCTGCTGCCTCATCTTGTCTTCCCTCTGCAACAACATGCAGCAGTGGAAACTGTTCCTCGACCCTCTACCAATGCAACTAATAAAAGACTGGATGAGGAGCTCATTGACATGGTCTAGACGATGGGAGGCTCGGATGGATGCAGCATGGTGCCCGTGGCTCCCGGGTTGTGGGTTCAGTCCCTGGGTGGGCGCTCACTTGGGAGTTGGACTAGATGATCCTATGGGCCCCTTGCTAATGGTGGACTCAATTCCCTCGTCCATATCATCAATAAAGATATTAAATAGTGCCAGGCCAAACATTGATCCCTGAACTCTGCCAGACTGGGTGCCACAGCCACTTCCCTGGGGAACCTGCTCAAGTTCCTGACCACCCTCTCAGTGTAGAATTACTTGAGCCCAGCCCAAGCCCCCACTGCAGTGCCAGACATAGGAAACTATTCCCATATTCCTATTTCTTCTCACCAGAAACAAGTGCAACCGTAGCCACCAAGGAAGAAAGGACAGAAAGATTGATGTGAAAGGGCCAAGTGGGAAATCCCCACCTTTATTACATAGAGAAAAAACCCACCGTAGATCAGAACAGACCAGAGAGGGAAAGATTCAATGGGATGGGATCACAGACCTCATCCTTTTCCACTCAGGTGTTATTAAAATTTCCAAGTACATTTTTTGGGATAGAAGGGGGAAGAGAACCTTACATTTAGCTATAAATGATCATCTAAAACTACTGATAACCCTCCCCCATATAAATATTTATTAACAAAGGGCATTAAATAAATTTCAAGCAGAAACAGATGTTTCCTCACTACTGACCAATGACTCAAGAAGAAGAAAAAAAAGTAATTTCAATAGTCATCACTGGCATTATGTATTACACTTGAATTTGACTCCTTTAACAATTTTGCAAATCTAGTTTTACATACACACACAGAGTTTTATTTTTCTTCCCACCACTTGAAAAATGATGGATAGCAACAATCTTTAATATAGGTCTCAATTCTCTTGCACATAAATCTTATCCAACATTAAAAAAAAAAAAAAGAGAGATATTTTTGCCTTTAGGGTACTGCTTGAAAAATTAATTTGGTAGGGGGAAAAGGAGGAAACCTCCGACATACCTTCACAGTTTAAAAGTACTATATTAAAGACAAACAGGCATTCCTGTACTGCACTTTACAGTCTTTTATGTTTGTTTCAGCCACACCTTCAAACAAAGAACACTGAATTACAGAGCTGACAGAAGAAAGTTTGATGAAACATTCAGTACACTCGATGGGTGTGACTGATCACAAATTCAAATGCAGTTTCTCCTCCAATGCATTCTTATGATTGCAATGGCTGAAGGAACACAGAAAAGCCTGCTTTGCTTACCAACTACCACTGTCCACTCCAAGGTGGAGGAACTGATGACACACTCCAGCATTTATTTATTGCTTTCTTGCAATAAAATTCCAAAATAACTGCATTTTTCTCTGTAAGTTGAAAAAGTACCTTGAGAAGACTTACAAAATTATAGGTCCTGGGCATGCAAAACAAAATACGTTTGATACGGGTCGTATTTTCCCACCTGAAAACAACAGCAAAAATCAAAGCCTTGCCAAGCAGTCACTTGATATAAAGGATGAGAAGAAAATCCTCTCCTCCTAAATATCTGCTGCTTTGAGAACCAGGCAGAAACCCTACCACAGAAATACACCAGTCCAAACTTGATGAGGCTCTGAAAAACAAGGACTTGCTCACACCCACATCCTCTCAAGAGACTCAGCAACTAGAATTTTTGTAGAGCCCATTGACAGAACCAAAAAGCCATTTTAGCAGTACACATATAAAATACATACTTTTTCCTTCCTTTTCAAGCAGCCTTCACTATGTAAGGTTAGCACAGGGCTAGACACCTCCCAGACAGACCTAGAACATTTGCTGGAGCCTGACGAACATAATAAGGTTAACATCAACTACACACTCCTTTGAGGCCAGTATTTGCAAAGCAACTTGTTAACACATCAAAGTGGCAGCCCAGGCTGTCAGTATGAACTACCAGTGTCGTGAGAAACTGGCAGAAACTCCTTCACTGTGAAAGTTCAAAAAGGTACTTCTGTCCTCTCCTAGTTCATATGGCCGTTAAGTTTTTGTTGATGGTGGATGAACAGAGTAAAAGAGAAATGATTCATTTATGCCTGCACAAAGACTGCTGTAGTAGAATAGAAGTAAAGATTGCTTTGTTGGCTTTTTAAATCAGAAATATTTCAGCTGCTTTGAGATCCTCGAGACATCTTAGATTTTGAGTTAATGCACAATCAGAAACAAAATTCCTTAAACATTCTGAGTGTTGTGATTAATTAACAGGATATTTATTTAAAATAATCAGGTGCAGGGGTAAGTGTCTCTCTATTCCTTTATGCTAAGACATAGCAACCAGAGGAGAGGTTGTTGTACACATCATGTCTGAACAGCACTCCAAATTTTAATGATTATCACATCCAAGCTGGGGATAAATGAGGAGCGACTGAGAGAGCTGGGATTGTTCNTCCACTAGTATGCCCATTTCTTCCCTCCTAGACTTCAGTGGTGGACTTGGCAGCATTAGATTAATGGTTGGACTCAATGGTCATAAGAGACCTTTTGCAATCTAAATGATTTTATGATTCTCTGTTTACTGCAAAACCTATCTGTTTAAGAAACAACAGCAAATTTCAGCATCCAGAAACCAAACTCTCTCTACTGGCTATGCTCCTGGAGCAGGCACATTTTCAAATCCATGGCAATGTTGCTTTCTATATATTGCAAGGACAAATGGTCTCACTGTTTTCCAACTGCTACCTCACACTATGGGAGTCAAAAACACACACCTACAAACCAGAGCAAAGTGCACAGGTCTAAGCTGAGCATATGTGTCATGTTTTTCATCTTCAATCCCTCTGAAGAGAGGAGGAAATCACATTATTCTGGGAGATACTGGGAAATCACAACTGGGAGATAAATACAAAATGATTGCTTACTCGGTAGTGTATTTTATCCGAAAATTTTGTCTCATATGACTCGAATGCAGCTTCCGTGTCTTAGCACAAGGCAAGCTGTATTGGGGTTTTCTGTGGCTGGGTTTCTGTTAGTGAGGGAGTTATGGGGGAGGCTTTTCTTCAAGAAGCTGCAGGAAGCCTCCCTCATAGCTAGCAGAGCCAATGCCAGCCAGCTCCTGGCTGGACCCGCCGCTGGCCAAGGCCAAGCCAACCAGGAGAGATAGAGATGCCTCTGTGATAACATATTTAAGAAGAGAAAAAAAAAGTTGTGCGCAGGAAGACAATCATGGCCATCAGAGAGGAGCAGTGAGAAGATGTAACAGCAAACCCAGGCACCAAGGCCAGGGCCTAAGGAGGGGAAGGAGGTGCTCCAGGAGTCTCCCTGCAGCCCGTGGTGAGGACCATGGTTCACAGGTTATTCTGAGTTGGAAGGGACCCACAGGATCATCTAGTCCAACTCCCAAGCGAAAGCCCACCCAAGGATCAGGCCCATGTGGAACCACAGCGAAGCAGCTGTCCCCCTGCAGCCCATGGAAAGGTCACAGGGATGCAGAGATCCACCTGTGGACTGTGGAGGAGCCCACGCTGGAGCAGTTGGATGCTGGAGGGAGCCTGCAGTCAGCTGGAGCCCACATCAGAGCAGGGTCCCAGCAGAGATATGGGGCCTGTAAAGAGTCCACACTGGAGCAGAACTCTCCCTGGTAGGATGTGTGTGCTTTGGGATGGGACCACACTGGAGCAGCCTGCAGCGAAGGACTGCACCCTGCAGAGTGACCCACGGGAAGCAGTGTTTGGAAGAGCTGCTGTCCCTGGGACCGAATCACACTGGAGAGGGTCATGAAGGACTTTCTCCTGTGGGAGGGACCCCATGGAATGCAGGGAATGGCCTCCTCCCCTGAGCAGCGGCAGAGAAACACTGGTTTTCCCCTACTCCTGTCCCTCCTGTCTCCTGGAGGAAGGGGGAATGTGGTGTCTGTTGTAAGAGACAGAGTGGGAGGGGGGGAATGTTGCCTTAAAGATGGTACTTCTCACCACAAGAAACACACACTGTAGGAAAAGAGATTTCAGCAGCAGTTTCTCATTTTCTGCTTTTGCTGGTTGACAGAAGGCCATACACAAAGAAGAGTCTTTGGACAGAATCACCACAGAATCATAGAGTTGTTTAGGTTGGAAAAGAAATGCAAATACAGTTTTGAGAGGGAAAACACTGCAGAGCACTGCAGGTTAAGTCAGCTTTAAGAAAAACTTAGTTTTGAGTTAGCTGCTTCCCAAAAGAAAAGGCCTGATTACACGGTATTTCCATACAAAACATGAAAATTTTATGTTGCAAAACAGGACGAGAAGGCATGGTATGGAAAACAAGACATTTTAATCAGTCACAAAGCATAACTGATAATAAAGGTGAAAAATGAAAACAAGGAGGTAACAGCAGCAATTCCAACCCACCTATGACATTTAAATTTCAGCAATAATTTCTTCGCTGTGGCAAACAAACACAACAGACAACAATTTGTTCAGCATACAACGTTTTCATTCTCATTTCTGACAGTGAAAACAACACGGACTTTTGTGTCACACAGAATTCATTAGAGGATCAAGTCTCTTTTTCTAAAATGACTGAGGGCACAGACTTCTCCCAGCAGGCAGCTGGGGTTCTGGGCAAAAAGGGGATGGAAAAAACACAAAAAAGGCATCGAGAACTTCACGCTTTCTTAGGTGAGAAAATGCTGAGAAATATTTGTACTGTAATAATGGGAAAATATTCATAGCTTTCTTCTATTATTCTCTGAAGCAGTTCTCAAAGCAGAACTATACTCTTCTTCAGAAAGGTTGCCAGAACTACTCCGGGTTATCCACCTTGTATGCTACAGACACACTTCTCAGGAAAATGAAAACTCAAGAAGTGCACTAACAGTCTATTACTGTACAACCTAAAGTAGATATTGTTCTTGAGGGAAACCTATCAGTGACCCCATTTGAAGACAGGATTTTGTTTCTTTCATTGCTACCTAGCATGAATACGTAACTTACTTAGGGAAAAAAAAAAAAAAAGACTCCCAGGTAGATTATTAAATGGTTTTCCAGGCATTTGCCATGGTAAGAAATTGCTGAAACTTAATAATTACAGCTTCTGAATTTTGACTGAATTTGGCAAGTATTTTAGAAACAAGTGTACGCTTTAGTTGCTTAGAAATGATTTAGAGCAACATCTCTGGGATGGGAAATCTCCCTTCCTACTTATTGCTGTAATGATCCATATACTGTCTTGGGGGTTTTTCCTTTCAATTGTATATTCCTCAGCAACACTCAGAATGCATAAATTTTTATTAGAATTCTGTTGAAATAACAGAATTGCAAATAAATTATGAAAATAATGAGGAAGTTAAATGATTCTACACTGAGTCCCCGACTTCTTGGTGGCTATTTGTTTAAGTGCCTGAAGGAGTAATTATATTGCCTCTGGAAGTCTAGTTTAAAACAAACAAACCCCCAAGCCCTAAAATTAAAAAAAAAGAAAATACCAAGAACTACATGCAAAAATCTCAGGGAAAGGATGATGAGTTAAGCTACTGATCAATTAAGAGAATGCCATAACCATGTTTTAAACATAGTTAAGAGATTTTAAAGACCAGCAATTACAAAAACAGTTTTTGTTCTTTCAGGTTGTCCTCTCCTGCTCCACACACTGTGTTTTGGGTGCCATTTTTCTCTAACAATTAAGATAATTCTAGGATGTGACAACCAACATTCCACAACAGGGACACACCACATGGATAACCAGGAACAAAACTGCATGTAAGCAGGCAAAAAGTTTTTCAGGGGAATCATAAAATCAACTATCGTTGTTTTACCATTTACAACTCATAGAGCCCAAGTGGCCTGAGAGAATAGTTAATGGAAAACAGCCCTCACAACAATAAATTAACAACTATAGAATGCACACAATGTATTCCCAGATTACTTTTAAGTATGAGAAGTCCTGTCAGAAATCCATTTTAGGACTCTGTTTAGAAGGATAAACAACAAGGAGAACCATCCCAAGTCTCTGTACACTGACCAGGTTCAGTCTCAGGTGAACATGGAATCAATAGACATATTCTAATTGATGATAGGTCAGGTATTTCAGAATGAAATGTGAAGACAAAAGCAGAAGTCACCGTTTAAAGATTAAACTTTTCAATAGACAGAAATACTTGCTTTTTACTATATTTCTTAGTTAATATTTTTACTCTTCCACAAAGTACTTTTGTATCAGATAAATAACATCAATGGAAAAAATAAATCCTACCTGTTTCCTCTTTTCAGGCGGAAGTGATGGATCCCCATCCTACAAATAAATGGACACATTTTATTGACAACTTCTTTCTGAAACCGGGAACTATGTTAACTCTCTGGGTCAAATTTTAAACCATGTATTTTAACTAAAATGTTATCAATTTTTTTTCTAAAATACTATTGATCAATACCAGCAATACTAACTTGAACTCAAAAAAATTGCTATGGTTAAAGACTGCTTTACATTTCTAGAACAGCAGGTCATTATACATTTATGTTGCACCATTTTTCATAATGGTGCATTAAGTTACTGTGGAATAATAATACTGCAGGCAGTTTTCAAACAGAATTATGACTAAGTTCCTCAGAGCACATGCTGTCTTTTGGTGTTTTACATAACAAGCTCTACCTCACCAGTGCAGAACAGATGAGTAGTATGTAATGTGATCAAGACTGTACAATTGCAGGACTACTGTAAACAGGTACCTAAACATTTTTACAGCAGTCATTATGGGCTTCTTTCCCTTTTTTTTGAGGTTCACCCTTGTGCCCCAATTCTACAGTGTTCATAGGGAATAACCTACAATCAGCTCCCGATATTTCTTTTTCAGAGACTGGTGTCGCTCTCGTAACTGGTTGGCCATAAGCTTGTACTGGTCTCTTTCTTGTTGACAGGTGTCCAACTCTTTGGAAAGGATTAGCAATGCCTCCTTTTTACTTTCCAGCTTCCTTTTGCACACCAGATACTGCAGAACAGAAAAAAAAAACATGAATGTAACAAGCCATTTCTACCCCAGCCAGTACTGGGCACAAGAGGCTCAAAATCTTGTCTGAAAAGATGGAGGAAGACTGTCTGCACAAGATCAAAGCCTGCCACAAGTCGTCTTAGCTTATTAATAATACTCATGAGAAAGATATCTGTGGTATTTGAAGCCTGAAAACCATGCGTAAGGCTACATGTTCAACTGACCACTGTGAGTTAGAAAAACTTAGCAATTCAAGTTTCTCACAGGTTCACAGGATATTCCGGGTTGGAAGGGACCCACAGGATCATCTAGTCCAACTCCCAAGTGAGTGCCCACACAGGAATCGAACCCACAGCCCTGGAACCATGGGCACCACGCTCTGTCCATCTGAGCCTCCCATCGCCTAGACCATGTCACTGAGTTCCTCATCCAGTCTTTTCTTAAACACCTCCAGGGATGGCAACTCCACCACCTCCCTGGGCAGACCATTCCACTGAGGAATCACTCTCTCTGTGAAAAAGGGCTTCCCAACATCCAGTCTAAACCTCCCCTGGTGAGGTTCTCCTCTTGTTACTCATATGCAATTTGTCCGGCAGCCCTGGGAATGCTGCTAGAAGGAAGAGCATTTGCAAACTCCCCTTTCGACTTGTGTTTACAATACCCAGCTCTCAGGTAGCAGCCAACCCTTCCCACTTCATCCCACTGCCCTCCTCCTTCCCACTCCCAGCAATATCCTCTGGGTTCAGCCTTCCTCTGGACATTGAAATGGGACCATGTTACAGGAGAAGGGATAGCACGAGTGGTAACCAAGATTCACCTTGAGTCTGAAAGGATTGCAGCGTGATACCCTATCAGCACAGGTAAAATAAACTAAATTGTGCTGTGATACTACAGGCATTTGTTTGTTGAGGCAAAAGAATAGGAAATATGTAATGCAGGAATGCTGCAAACACCCAAATGGGGAGAGAAGGCAGAAGTCAACCTTCACGTTCAACCACCACCTCTCATGTGCAGGGCTCATGCACGGAGCAAAGCAGATCTAAGCTGTTCTGCATTAGTCTGATCTGCTTCATTGCCTTTCCCCATTGAGGGGAAGAGAGCAATGTGTATGTCATCCTCAATGCTACCTATCAGAACTTTCAGGTAACTTTTTCACTTTATGTTCAATCAGCAGATTCTCCTTCCCCATCACTTGACACTGCTCATGCTAAAGCACATATTTCTATTTCTGATGTTACTGACATACGATGTGGCTCTAAATACTTTCTGAATGTGCTCTGCAAGGGACCAAATACCACAGCAGTCATGAAAACAATTTATAGTTTCATTATATCCCCTGACAAGAATACTTTGTCATTACGGGCTCCTGCACAAAGCAAGAGCATCAGCACTTCCGTACTGTTCAAGTCTGTGGTGTTCTTTGGGACAAAAATAATTATTTGTATGTACTACTTGCTTAGAATTAAATTTGTTAACCTCAATTTCAAGTCAATGAGAAAGGGAAAAGTGAGTTTGGTACATTAGTACAGCCAACCTTTTCCAAAATGGTAAATGCTTAGTTGCAAAAAAGTGGAAAGGGAATGAGAAAAGCAATTCCAAGAAGGATTTGAACTCTCAAAAAGGACACTTCCACCTTGGATTAATTTTATTTCTGGCAATATTGAAGTTGAAATCCTGCCATAAATTTTCTGGATTATGATGCCTTGGCATTAACAAAGGCAACTGTACCTATGTACTTATGTCCTTACTGATACCTTACACAAGTGTCAAATCCCCTGATAAAGCACTGAAATGTATCAAAAGCTAAACTTTAATATTGTCAGCAAGTGAATATAGTGACATACTAAACTGCTTCAAACTTGATAAAATAACTCCTTCCCTTACAGTAAAATACTCGAATCTGTCAATCTCTCTTCTCCTATTTCCAGTTTCATCCAGTGTCTTACTGATTCCAATATATGCCTTCACTAAATTGGTTTCAAAAACTAACAATCTCACAATTGAAAGTGAAAATGAGTAAAAACAAACCTCACATTCACTTCAAAAAAACCCAAAGGCCTCAAGCCTCAAACCAAATAGCCTGTCCTGTTCCTTTAGCCATCCAGAAGAATGAAGGTGACCCATCCAGCCTACGCCTACGTGGAGCAGAACAGCCTACAAAATGTACACAGTGGGAGTGGAAAGAAGCCAAACATTTCACCTTAGAGCACCCACAGCACCAGCAGGACCCCCGAGCCCTGTCCCCAGTGCTGGTGTATGGAACAGCACGTGAGTCAGAAGTGAACCACAGCATACACGTAAGGCCATAAACCCCAGCACCTATCAGGCAAGAAATACAGACCTAGCACCAAACAAATCCTGCTTCTGCCAGGAGTCACAGCCCTCCACAGCCCTCCAGTGGATAGTGAACCATAAACATGATTGTGGGGGCAGTTGTGTTCAGGGTCTAAATGAAAAGGAATAATGATGTCCTCCTTGCTTAAATTGTCTTCCCCACTACCCGCAAAGCCCTCCTTCCACATTCATTGGCAGCTCATTAATATGCAAATTTGCCCCACACCCTCACACAGCCCCCTGGCACTCAGCCTCTATTTTGGCACTGCCCTGCTGCGTGTCGGTGTTTGTGTTGGTGTTTCCCAGTGCCCACAGCCACCCCAAGCTGGGAAAAAACCCTTTTCAGCTCAACCTGGGACACTGGTGCAGGGGAGCCACCTGTGCCGCTGTCCCGGTGTCTCTCCAGGTGGGTAGACGTGGTCTCTCCATACTCAGGGTAGATGAGTATGTCTCAGAGAGTCATTTGAGAAAGTCTTGGACAGCACGTCTAACCTGAGAGTGTGTAAATCTTTCGTAACTGCACGAAGCCTCCTCTCTTGGAGTGGGGCAGGCGCCTGGCTGTGCCAAGAGCAGAGTCGCCACCACGCCCATCACACCCAGAGTGGAGCCGCCGCCATTGCCGCGGCTGTGCCAGGACCGGAGGAGCCGCCACTGCGCCTGCCCCACCGCCAGCGAAGGTGCCGCTGCCAACGCATCCGTGCCAGGTGCGGAGGAGCCGCCACGCTGGCTGTGTGGGTTTATTTGCATATTCATGACTGCCTAATTTGAATATGCATATGCATCAGGTCACACATGCGCAGTTGCGAAAAGGGGCCTCCTTAATCGCTGAAAAATCACACCACTAAGATGTGAAGCCGCAATATGGGGGGTGCAAAGTGGAAGAGGGTTGACTGTATTGACTTTCCCAAATCAATGCAGTAATAACATAATTATTTTTTTCCAGGGGCTTATGGTACAAAAAAACCAATAAAGCCACCACATTCCAATGGAATCTGGTTATTCAGCAGAGCTATGTTTGCAGATCCCCCTACCATATTTGAAGGAAAAACAAACTTTACAAAGACAGATCTCAAAGAAGTTATCCAATATAGGTGTTTCCGAGTGTTAAAAAAAAAAGTAGCAATAATGGCCACAAACTGACCTAATGACTGTACATCAGAAATGGATTCTACTCAGGAAAACAACCGAGTCCTATCAACAATTTCCTTTCTATGGACAACTAAGTTATTTGTACTTGCTATGCTGTCAAAAGGAACATAGGAGTATGACAGTCTTTGTGGAGCAATGGAATAAATAAGGCACATTTTCTCAAATATTCTGAAAAAAGTATTCAGTAGATGCTTCTGGCATTCATTCATATAGAGTTTTCTTCCCCTGCAACTGGAGGAAAGCCTACATCTCATGTGCGGTCTGTCAGTAAGACAAACCAGTGAGTTCTGTTATGCACTAGAGTTTCTATGAAATATTCTAATTGTCTTTTACTTCTTTTTAAATAATGTTACAAAATAATATATGAATTTAAAAAGTAAAGTCAAACAAGAACCAGCTGCTATACTTTCAATCTAAAAGCTAAAATGTACAACTTCTCGTATCTGTCTAGTGACTTTTATCTACCAATTTGCTGTTATCTGCAAAAAAGCAAATTATAATTGCTACAAGGAAGATCACAATAATTAAAGGGATATATATGACATCCTACATTACTGCCTGAACTGCTTTACAGCCAGATGACTACTTTAGTGAAATTGAGTAAAAAGAGATTGACATTACAGGAGAATGTAACTGCTCCAAGGTGACCCTCTACATCGAACACTTACTATTTGTCCATTGCTATTTTTAGTGACAAATCTGGGTAGATCTCATTAATGACGCTGTAGACACGGTCTAATAATCTGATGAGGCTGGTACACTGTCAAGGTTTTAGACTTTCTTTTTTTTAAACCAACAAACACACTGAATTCCTATTAGATTTTTTTTTTATTTGTACAAATTACTGGCCTTTACTTGGGTATTTAATGGCAATTAGTGTCAAGGAAAATACCTAATTTTCTGAGAACAAAAATAGAAATACTGCCTCCAAACTCTGCTTTAGAATTACTGTGGATCATATTCTGTGTTCTCCTGATACTCCAGGGCCTTGTGTCCTCCTAAAAGCCGATGGGTTACCACACTGGGCTTTGAAACCTATCACCCACCATGCTCTCAGAGAAACCAGGAACTCTACTCACCATCTTTTGGACAAGAGACCCAACTGCTTCCAACCTGCCTAAAGTTTCATCAAATTTCTCCTCACTGTACTCTTGGAGACAATTTTGTTGTGGAAACTGAGAAACCTTAAAATGCATTGCAATCTCATTATTTGGGACGTTTGTTGACTGTGTTTCAGTAATGTTGCTCCCCTTGACTTCAGATTAAACTGTTCAACCTATCTCAAAGAGTCAAGCACTCAAATGTAGAGAAACACACAACCACTGGCCATTTGCCTGCCACCTTACGTCCTTATCTCTGATAAAACCCAAGAAAGTGCAGTGACCTTTGTTTTATGCCACCATACCAACTCTGCTTTTCCTGCTGCCCAGCTCCTGCCTCACTAGCTGCCTCCCAGCAGCTGAAACCCCTGTTAGGCTGGTATCAGTCACTGAAGATGCAAGTGATCAGCAGCCGTAAATCAGTAGTTAAAATAACACTTTGTGATCTGGTCCAGCCCTGTGCATTGGATTGCATCATTAATTTCTCTGCGTTTGTACCACAACATCCCTGTGGGTATCTTAGTCCAACCTCAAACATGGAAATACAAAAAGCAAACACTTGTTTTGTTGCCCCAAAGCCCAGCATGCTGGTATTCACAGCACCTTTCCCACAGCTCCTGAGAATTTTGGAGCACACTTTTTTAGTCACAATATCAGCTCTTTCAGCATTTCCAGTTCCTTTCCCAAATGATAAAGTCATTACGATGCCAACCCAACCACCTAGGGACCTTAGAGTACCTGCTCCACTTTGTTCTTCCCCACAGCCACTGCATTTGTCTACGTTTAGAAAAGCTTGGAAGTCAGTGGCCCCAAAGCCTGTTGGGTCCCCTCTGTTGGGTCCCCCTGTTGGGTCTGGTGAACACAGAATATCATTTTGTTTGAAAAGGCAACATGACAGAAAGTTATAGGGATACTACAAACATGAAAATCTCACTAGTTTTCGTTCCTTTTCTTTCTTGTCCACACAAAGAAAGAACAATGATGCAGCCAATGGGACAGCCATGCACTGCCAATTACAAACAGGTTATGTCTCTCACTGCTCCGAATTCATGCCTGGAACATTCAGCTGTTTCAACCACAATGACACAGATTCACAGAATCACAGAATATTATGAGTTGGAAGGGACCCACAAGGATCATCTAGTCCAACTCACCATCTAACACCCGTACAGAGACCAAAAGTACATCCCAGAGCGGTAAACACAAACCTAGTTCCCTCACAGTCTAGCAGGCCACTCTGAGCTGGAAGGGACCCACAGGATCATCCAGCCCTACACCCCCCAGCTAGACCATGTCACTAAGCTCCTCATCGAGTCTTCTCTTAAACACCTCCAGGGACGGTGACTCCACCACCTCCCTGGGCAGTCCATTCCAATAAGCAATCACTCTCTCTGTGAAAAACCGCTTCCTAACATTAAGATTAAACCTCCCCTGACTGCTCAACAGAGACACTTTTGGTAAATTCAAAATTTGGTTAGCCATAACTCTTTCTCCAGGTTCTAAATTGGCAATTACTAGGCAAGGGAGCTTGATGTGCACAAGCACATCACCTCCCTCTGTGGTGCTGAAGACTATGCACAGTTAATAACCAAGAAATAGCCTTTTGTGAATGACAAATTAAATGGAGACTACATTTCTTCAATCTAATTTTAGGAGGCACAGTCACATAAGAGTAGTTGTAAATAGCATACAGCAAATGCTCTAATGTGTGGGAAGTGACAAGGAAAAGAGAAGCACTTTGACATTGGATGTAATTCTAGAAGTCGGGGGAAGCTAACAGAAAGGACGGAGGACAACCACTCTACTCTTACGAGTTTCCTAAGAAACTTCTATTGCTTCCAGTGGTGAACACCACCAAAAGTACATGTTTTCCAAATTAGGACTAGTGCCCACTCTCAGTGAAGTGAATGGAAGCACATCCCGTGACTTATGCAGAAAGGAGAGCGAATGTGCAGAAGTGAGCTCTCTAAAGCTGGGACAGAGGTGGTCTTGCAGATTATGTGAAAATGTTTTTTCCTTACCACACATGGTCACAGAGTCACAGAATATTCTGAGTTGGAAGGAACCCACAAGGATCATCGAGTCCAACTCTTAACACTGTCTCCCTGGACGGGAATCAAACCTGGGTCTCCCACACACCAGGCGGGGACACTTACCACTGTACTAAAGTGGATTTTGATCTCCCAGTACAACTTATACCACAACCCCAAGATCATGCTACCACCTAGTTTTCTCCACTGTTGATTCTGTCATTATCCTTAGACCAAATGATTCCAACAAGGACTACATGGGATTTTGGCAAAAAATAAAATCACACCCTTCTTCACAGCAGATCAGACAGAGTTGGAAGGTGCTACAATTTTTCAAAAAAGAAGCTCCCAACTACCCTTGAACAAAGTTCATAGACCATGTTTTTCATTCATATTCATAGGATTTAGTGATGTTTCATCTCCCTCATAGAGACAGAAAACTGAACCACTAAGGAACTGACTCCTATAATTTTGGTTAGTCAACAGCTTAGCATAACCATAAACATGACTGTCAGGTTGAGATGTATGTCATGTAAAACAGCTAAAAGCAAACAAACAAAACTCTGCAACCAAGATTTTGGTGACTAGAATTATTTTCAAGAATTCTCTTCAGTGAAGAGTACAGTATAATCAACTTTGTGTGTTTTCTAGCAGTGCACTCAGCAAAGCAACTGATAACTGTCAACTTACCTGCCTTCATCCACTTCCAGGTGGGAGAGGTATTTTGTTTGTACCAAGGATTTTTCTTTTTCTTAAAGAAGTGCCAGTCAAAAATACATTTAAATGAATCATAGAATGGTTTGGGTTGGAAGGGGACCCTGAAAATCATCTCGTTCCAACCCGCCTGCCATGAACTGGGATAATATAAGATTTAACAACACTAAGTGCCGGGTTCTTCACTTTGGACATAACATCCCCATGCATCGCTATCGACTGAGGGACGAGGGGCTGGAGAGTGGTGAAATGGATAGGTTTGGGAGTATTGGTTGACAGAAAACTTCATATGAGCCAGCAGTGTGCCCAGGTGGCTAAGAAGGCCAATGGCATCCTGGCCTGTATTAGGAACAGTGTGGTCAGTAGGACTAGGGAGGTTATTCTTCCCCTGTACTCAGTGCTGGTCAGNTTGCTCAGAGCCCCATGCAGCCTCACTCGGAACACCTCCAGGGATAGGGAATGGGATGTACTCTCAGGATAGTATCTTGAGAATTATGAAGATCACTTGTTTCTGAAAGACTTAGGCCACCAACACAAAAGTTCTTGCAATGGCTTAGTTGTTGAGTAGGTCTTCCTCTTACAGCTTTGCATTTGCTTTTAAATACTCTAAACATGGGGCAAAAAAATACCTGGCTTTTATATATGCATATTCATTCAACACCAACACATGAACTCAGTTAAAGAATGAGTAAAATTTATGTGGATTCTTGCTCTTGAAGTGTGTTCTTTTGCATCCAGTTTGTGAAACTACCAGTGGAAATAACGACTCTGCTCCTCAGTATTTACTAAGTTGGCCTTGTCCCAGTATTCCTTCCTACGTCACCCTATTCAGAGTTTGTTTAAACAATGCTCCAGGTACATGTGGTGCAAAAACTTTTCAGAGTAACAGGTGCACACTGGGCCCGAAACACATGTGGCTGTAGAGCCAGTGGAAAAATACATAAACACAGAGGCAAAAGAACAAGCAAGGAGCTAGTGGTGAGCAAAATAAAAGTAGGGAAAGATATGTGAAAAGGTACAGAGCAAAATACACTGAAATAGAACAAAAGTCAAAATGAGAAAGAACAATAAATAAAGAAAAAGACTGGAACGGACAAAAAAATCTAATGAAAAATGAAAAGAGGCTTTATAAAAATATACACTGTGTGCAAAAGTGTCTGTGCAAGTAAGTACCAAAACCACTTTTTGTAACACCTGCAATACCAGAATTTTAAAAATTATAGTTGTTTTGACAAGTATTTCAGTTACTCCTACCTTGCAAACTTGGAGGACTGGGCTTGTGTAAAGGAAATAGAATTCAGCACCAGAACTGAACCCACCAGCTCCTGGTCTTCTACACCCAGATTTTTAACCCCTTCTTATGTTTTAGTTGTCCAGCATCAGCAATGGAAGAGCTACCATGCCTTTGTTGCCTGTGTTATCCTGTATTTCGACAGCATTTCAAAATGTTTATGAAATGCGCAGGGAAAAAAAACCTTAAAATTATCTGGCAGACACTAAAGCTGAAAGGCCTTGAGAGACTCTGTACCACTGAGGGATATGGTAAACTTAAAAAACTTATTACAAGTTACTTCAAAAGTTTGATCCACTTTCTCACAGACCCATCAGGATGTTGAAATTAATGGGTAAATTGGAGTGAATCACAAACAGCCAAAGGAAGAGGAGGGCAAACGAGGGAAGTCCGTATCCTGACAGCACACACTAGAGACTCAATGCAATAAAACAGGCTGCAAGTCTGCTGTGGGAACAGAGAGAAAGGCAGGCAAAATGGAATATGTATAAATCACTAGGTCTTTAATTGTTCGTGAGAAAAAAGAAATTATATGTACACTTTAGTAGAGTGGTGAGTGTCTCCACCTCTCACGTGGGAGACCAGGGGTTCAATTCCCACCAGGGAGGCAGTGGTGCCGTTTAAGAGCTGGACTCGATGATCCTTGTGGGTCCCTTCCAACTCAGAATATTCTGTGAAGTATCTACAAGAACGTAGCTTAGCACAATCATTAAACTTCGCTACAAACAAGAAGCCCCTAAACCAAATGTTCAGTTTCAGGACTGAGTTGCGTTAAACTATATCGGAAGTAAAAAAGAACCAGAGCAAATCTAAGTTACTTTTTAAAGCCAATAATAGCAACATTTCCCCTGAACACACCTCGGGACTTGCCTCTTACCTCTTGCCCTTTCCTGCCGTGTGAAACCACCCCCAAATAAAACTCCTTTTAAGAAATGAGGCATCAGAGGCCACACCGCACAACCAGGATACTGCTGAAAGTGCACCTTCCACTTTGTCCTGGATCAACGTAAAAACCAACACACCAACTTCCTTCGTGAGTTTGCGAACTACACAGGCTTTACTTCAATGATACTTCTTTAGACCATACCGACCTCAAATGGTTTTGAGTTTGATAAGTTACGTGAAAAGTGTCCCTGTAAACCCTGCGGGTCTTTTAATGGGGACGCAGTTGACATCAAAGTTTCTGTTGTTGTAATCCGAAAATCCTGCACCTGTTGAAGCTCATGGCCACGGCGCTATTACATTCTTTTGCCCCATTTTATAAATGTCTGGGAACCCCTTCATACGGGACCGAAGGGGGCGAGAACACTGAGCACAGGGGCAGTGCACAGGCTGTGCCGCTCCTCCCAGGCCTCGGCCACCCCCCAGCCCAGGGAATCCTCGCCCATCTCCGTCCAGCAGCAGCCGCAGNCCGGGAAGGGCCCTCCTCTCCTGACGTGCACAAACAAACACATCGGCTGGGCACTGCTGCCGTCCCGGGCTCCCGTGAGGGGACGGACATCAGGGACACCCTGATGTTATGGATGGGTAACAAAACCCTTGCGGGTGAGGTGCGCACTGGTACCGCGTGTGTAAGGTAAGGCACGGCAGGAGGACGTGATGGTGGAACACTGCCCACTTTGGGCACGGATCTTTGTTGTTACTGAGTTCATGGAGGTGTAAATACTGTAATGATCCAGGACTTGATCTGAGGGGGTTTTGTTCACCCCATTATCACAGGCGCTGCTCCATCCACACTGAATCCCGAGCACAGCACCCGCAGGTGCCCCTCGCCCTTGCTGATGCCTTGCTGCAGCCATACCCTCCACAGCCCTGCAGCCAGAGCTGCTCGGGTGCATCTCCATGGGCCATGTCTGCTTTGATCGCACGGGATCTTTGTTGTGCCCCTCACAGTGTCCCCAGGTCTGCAGCCTTCCAGGCAGAGTCCAGGTATAATTGAATGGAGTATTTGAGTGGTCTAACCCACAAGTACTCTTTGTTTTATAGAACAGCACAAACAGTGCAAGACAACATGATAAAATACGCACGCCTTGTTCCTTACCACAATTTACCCACTGTTCAGATTTGTTTGTGCTTCGGCTTCTAGGCACAGTGCCCTTCTGTGGGCACTAGTTCTCTAAAATGGCTTAGAGAGCCTTCTTTGACAACTTCACATTCCTTTGAGCAGGTGATGCCTTGGCTTTGTCACTGACAACATTTCTGTTCCAGACCCTTAATTAACAGCTTATATGGAAAGAAACATAGGCCACATCTAAACTCAGCAGGAGGTTTCNCGCCCAAGAGCTGCTCTCGGCAGCCGCAGGCCGGTGGGTACACGGAGCGCTTCCCAGGCCCCGCTCCCGGAGCTCGGCCGCCGTGCAGGGGCGGGGGCTGCAGCACGAGTAGGGCAGGGCCAGCGGCAGCCGAGACCGGCACAGCTCAGCCGAGACCGGCACAGCTCAGCCGAGACCGGCACAGCTCAGCCGAGACCGGCACAGCTCCNNNCGTGATGGTGGAACACTGCCCACTTTGGGCACGGATCTTTGTTGTTACTGAGTTCATGGAGGTGTAAATACTGTAATGATCCAGGACTTGATCTGAGGGGGTTTTGTTCACCCCATTATCACAGGCGCTGCTCCATCCACACTGAATCCCGAGCACAGCACCCGCAGGTGCCCCTCGCCCTTGCTGATGCCTTGCTGCAGCCATACCCTCCACAGCCCTGCAGCCAGAGCTGCTCGGGTGCATCTCCATGGGCCATGTCTGCTTTGATCGCACGGGATCTTTGTTGTGCCCCTCACAGTGTCCCCAGGTCTGCAGCCTTCCAGGCAGAGTCCAGGTATAATTGAATGGAGTATTTGAGAGGTCTAACCCACAAGTGCTCTTTGTTTTATAGAACAGCACAAACAGTGCAAGACAACATGATAAAATACGCACGCCTTGTTCCTTACCACAATTTACCCACTGTTCAGATTTGTTTGTGCTTCGGCTTCTAGGCACAGTGCCCTTCTGTGGGCACTAGTTCTCTAAAATGGCTTAGAGAGCCTTCTTTGACAACTTCACATTCCTTTGAGCAGGTGATGCCTTGGCTTTGCCACTGACAACATTTCTGTTCCAGACCCTTAATTAACAGCTTATATGGAAAGAAACATAGGCCACATCTAAACTCAGCAGGAGGTTTCTTTGACTGGAAGATTATCAAGTTTAATAAACACCTGTGGTTATCTCTGTAGGGGAGGGGGGGAAGTCCAGGATCGCTGCCAGCTTTCGTATGGAACTTTAGTTTGACAATTGGAAAGTTTATATATTTTACCTGCAAATTATAAATCAAACATAGACATTTTCTCCAGTTTTTAGCCCACCTGCTCCTATATGAGCTGTTTCTTATCTCTAGGCAGTCTGTAACTTAAATGCTCTAGAGGAGCATTTATTCATGTTTTTCTGTGGTTTATGTTGTGACATGTGTGATGTAGTATCACAATCCTGCATGTCCTCACAGGCTCCTCAGAAAACTGTTTCTGAAAACAGCATCTTGTTCGCACAGGCAAATAGCGAATAATGAAAATTAACAAGAGCTATAATTTATGCTGCTGATTAAAAGAATTGTTAATGACATTAGAAACTCAGTCATTTTCTTAGTGTAGTTGATAGTTAAAGCTCTACAACTGCTGATGCAGATGAACCAAATAGAATCTTTTCCCCAGTTCTGCTTCTCATTTGCAGAATTTCTCTCTTCAATTTCCTTGGTTGTGTAGCACTCTGGACCCAGAGTGCTCTTGCAGAAATAGCTCTGCTCGTAAGAAAGATAACCCTCCAACAGCCCTCACTTTTGAGGGATGCCGCTCATTTTAATTCCAAATCTGCTCTCACTCCTCACAGACATAAGGGTTTAATTTTTATTGATGAGAAGCATTCAGATGAGAAGTAAATATTCATGAAAAAGAGGTTATTAAAACAAAAGGAACTCTCGATGTTTCCAGTTCTTGTGATTTTATCAGAAGGTTGACGAGAGCTGGTGTTTTTCAGAAAGCCCAAGCTTTTGGATGAGAATAACCACTTTCTTTGAAGTAAAAGAAAGATTCAAGCGAATAAATAAAAAACACGATGAAATGTACCTGGAGTACTCTTGATAGGATCAGAAAGGAAATAAAAGAACCCAAATACATATTTTTAAATAATCACTTTCAATGCCTGATATCAAGATTTTTGCCAGCTTTATCCTCTGTGTGTTACTTACCAGCGGTTCCCATGACACACCTCTGTAACAGTCCCAGCCAGGACCAGGTGGCTCTGCCAGCCTCCAGGCAGGAAGAGAGGGGTAATTGCCCTGCCCAAGAAAACTGGAGTTTCAAACATAACCAGGGAGTGAAATCGCAGGTTTCAGGAGTACAAGTTTGCTGTTTTAATTGCAAAACAATCAGTATCTTGGTTCTTCTACTACCTGCTGCAGTAGCTGCTTTTGCAGCATCACCTTGCCAGCATCAGAGCACAGTATGTCATTGAACCTCTGAGGCAGAAAAATCACCTCTCCACCTTCCTCTTCAACTACCACCCCATTCTCTTTGTCTCTACGTCTGTTATATCCTTTGCTTTCTTCCTCTATGCATTCACTAGATAAACTTATCTGCTTCTGGTGTTCCATCTTTCTTCTCTGCAATTCTGCTTTGTGATCAATCTTTCCCTTCGTATCTTGAGTTCATCTGTCTTTTCACCAGCAGTTTCTCTAAGCATTTTCTACAATGTGTCCAAAAAACTTTTTTTTGGCCTGGACAAATTACACATGTGGGACCAGATCCAAGCTACTGTGCTTGTTAATACTGCTACTCAGGGAAACATACGTAGGAGATTTAAGCATCTGTTTTCACTTGTAAGAGATTTAATCAACAGTTTTAAAACACAGCTTTCAGAAACCAGTGTCTTTGTCACATATTAAGAAAGAAAACAGTCCACAGGTAATCCACTGAAGAGATCCCTTCAAATTTTGCTTATTTTTGTCGACACTTGCCCGCTGCACCAACGTCATTATTACATCCATGTCCAACTTTAAAGAAATATAGGAGTAAAAACCACCAGTGTAAATCCTTAGGATCTGGACAGGCTGCATAACTGAAACACAATGAAAACACGTAGTGCTTGTCCACTGAAGGATGATTCAGTTTGACTCTCCACAGATGTTTCAGGGTTCCATTTAATCAGGGTTTGAATGCCTCTGAATGAGGATGTATTCTATCATAGATGAAACATCTATTTCAGTAGTTTTGGTAATTTATATTGGCGTTATTCTATTTTGTCTTCTAATCTGAAGATAAGCACACACTCAAACCCTCATGCGCATGGAGGAAATATACTCTGTTTTCTGAGGGCGCCATTACTTTTAGCTTTTATCTGTTCCTCTATTTATTTTCTTTCCTTTGCTCTTCCTTTTCCTGTTTTAGAGGCTGCTTTTTGTCCATTTATATTCCAGTTGTGCCTTCTCAGTTTTCTCAGGTTCATTGCTGGTTTCACTGTCCTGTATCAGCTCTTCTACTTCACATGCATGATCTGTCGGCAGGACAATATGATCTGCAGATCAGAAGCAGTTCGGCAGTTATTCATTTATGTTGAATCCTTTTGTGGCCAGTCAAGTCCGTGAAGGACGCCTCTTAAGCAATCAACAAAGATCGTTAAAGTGATGGTGTTTCTCTTAACACCAGGTTTGGGCCTTCAGTGTATTGCTTTCCTTTGTGTATTAGATGCTGCTTGTAACACTGAAATTGGAGACAGCCTTTATTTCCTTTTTCTTTTTTTTTTTTTTAGCATCTTAGGACTGCTAGCTGGGGCAACTGGATACGGAAATTCAGAGTAGAGAGCGGAAAAGAGAGAATTTGGGGTAAGAGGCAGGAACCGACTGATCTGCACAAACCGGCTCTGGGATGGAGGTTAGTGGTGAGTTCTGGTCAAAGGAGGGGGAAAACACAAAGCAAAGCAGCCATCAAGAGTGGGGAGTGGGTGGATGTTTGTGACAAGAATTGAGGGGAAAGCTGTAAGGTGGTGGGGCAGAGGAGAGAGTACGAGTTTGAAAAAGAAATCATTTTGAAATGAGTGAGCACATATAACCAAGAACTCTCTTAAATTGGATTTTTTGATTTTGAAAATCCAAAGTCAGGAGTGTTCTGTTGTTTAGATTTGCTAGGAGTAATATATTATGCATAACTTCATATACAAGTGCTTTGGATAGTTTAGTTTTAAAGCCTGATTTCTCAAAAATCCTGTGATGTTACAGCATCTTAACTCCTCGGCACACTTCCATCTAGAGGAATCATCAGCCTCGGGCAGTAGGGAAGTCTTCGTTGGAAAACAGCTGATTGGGTTCTTCCCGTCTTGCTTAGGGATGAAATGTACAAAAAATGATTGGATGGAGAGCAGACGTAGGTGGAGAGCAGGTAACCAATCTTTAGACATTGCTAGCAAACACCCATTCTACAGAACTGTTCAGTTCAAACACTCTCTTTTGTGGCCTTAGCCTGACACCGAGCATAGTCTTCAGTCCTCCAGGAGCACCAAATGGTGGATGAGGCTCAGGAAGATGCTGCAGGCAGTTCAAATTCAACTTGGTTTAGAAGGCTCTGAGTTCTCTAAATACATCTGTAAAATTAATTGGTTTGATCTAGGGTGTATTGTAAAAGTTTGGCCCTATTGTCTCTGCTGGTGATAGTGGATAACTGTGTAGGGATTATGAATAAGTTATTTTTTGTTCACCAGCAGAGTCTGTGGCTCTTCCTCACACCCTAAGAATACAGACAACTCAGCAGGAACTACAAGATAGAAGTAAAGAAAACAAGTGCAACATCTCAGAGCCTGTTTTAAGGCCTTGTCATTACAGTTGAATACACACTTAGTGTAAATGAATTCTGTTTTCCCAGAGGCATCGAACTCCTCCTGTCAAAAGTCTCACAAGAGACTGGAAAGTCTCTTGCTGGCCTCCTGCATCATTATTATTTTCCTTAAAATTTTCTTGCTATTGATGGAACTAAAAATCCAATATAAGATCAGAGAAAATATTTTGTCAAGTGACTCAGACAGGCACAACTGATGGATACTAAGGAAACGTGTACTGCATTTTATGTTCCTCTGAGTGAACTAGAAAAAGATAAAAATAGTTAATTTTACTAAAAAATCCAGGTGGGGAATTCAGACTACTTTCTGCTACCATGAAATTGAATAGTAACCTAGTACTGCCATCAGATCTGACATATGAGTGGTTTTCCAGACTTTTAAGTTCATTTTTCAACTGATTGGGTATGTTAAATCCCTGAAAACTGTCAGGCCACTGCAGAGACATTTATTGCTATGATGATAGCAGACTCTTCAGCACAAAGACCATCACTTTACACATGTGGTCTGTATGCAGGGGAGTGTAGGCAAAGAATGAGGGGGGAGCATAGAGTACAACCAGCTTGATCCTGTCCTTTCTAGTCAGTTCAGAGGGAATAAAGAAATAAAGACCGCTGAAGAAGAGCAAAAAAAACCACCCCAAAACAATTGAAACACCACTTGTTGAGAATATCATAGTAAAATAATTTTTTGTTTGAAAATATCTATCTGGTAAAAACCAAGATACATCAGCTTTGGTATTCAGTTTCTCTGGGTTCATGAGGAAATTTCTCATCAAACCCTGAATGCATGTGTTAGAATGGGCACTGGCACCATACAGAGACACTGAGCTGAGGTTTGCCTGGTTTAGGTTCAAATTATACAGAATTTTGGGGCTTCATCCTCAGCCTTTTCTAAGTGAAGTTTGGGAGATAAAAGGATGCTCACCTCGAAACTTCTCCAGTGAGTAAAAGCAGTTGGATCAAAGAGCTGAATCTCTTTTCTTACATCCCAGGTAAGACTGCAGTGGAAAAGATACAACCTCCACTTCTCGACATAAATGGTGAGATATAAGAGTACAAGTCTAACAAAGAAATTAAGGGATCTGTTTCTGTGCTTCAGGTTTGAATCAAATGGAAAGAAACTGAACCCTGTGGTTATCACGGAAGCCATTGGAGTAGGCGTTGTTCTAGTGTGACTGTCTCTTCTTTTGCTCTGCCACTCTTTTGTATTGCAGACAACATCTGCTTTGTTTCCTGTGTGACTTTTAATTGTTCAATGTGACATAACTTGACCTTATGCTTAGTACTACCAGGGTGTTTAAGAGCATTTTGCAAATACATTTTCCCCCTCAAACTCCTTGGGAAAAGATGCAGATACATTATGTGAAAATGTTAAGGTTATTCCGGAATTTCACTTGGCTTATACATATAACTGGTAAGATTATGATCTTATTAAGTTAGAGTTCCAGTGAAAGTAGATTTATATCTTCAATTTATTTATTATTCCTTGTTTTTCCTTTGAATTTCATACCTTTTTGTTTTATTACCAGTTCATTACTGTTTATTTTAAAAATTAACTTCTTTCACCAAGAGGAATTTGGTTTTAATTCATGCTTGTTGCTCACGGAATCAATTTAAAATACATGATATCTTGGTCCTAGAGAGAGGCCATATGTGGATGTGTAGTAGGTTTATTTATTTGTTGGCTCTGACAAATGGTGGAGGCAGCAAACAGTCAGTACCGAGCAGAACTCCATAAAACAAAATTAGGTAAGGCCTGAGGGCTCTGATTTTTATTCAGCAGCGGGCAGAAATCAAAGGCTGAAGTGTGGATTCCCCCTGGCCTTTGCCTTGTCCTCCAGAGGCAGCTTGTAGGGACAAACAGAAATTATGAAACAGCTTCTGAATCACAGTTTAAAGCCAAGCATACTGAAATGAATGAAACAAAAGGCAAGGAGCAAAAAATACTCAGATCTCAGTTGAACAGGTCAGACTCTATGTGTTTTTTCCAGAACTATTTCCTCCATGAAGGATTACCTCTGTTGTGGACTTAAAAAGTGATTCTTGTGAAGTAGAAACATCTTTGCTTTACAAAAGTAGGTGAGTTTAAAGGCTGGAATAAACAAAATTAGCTGTTGCTTTCATCACCGGAGGTGGGACCCAAAAGGATTACTCTCTTTGAGCAACTTTAGCGCTGAAATATGAGTTCCATGGTGGAACTTCAAATGCTACAGGGAACCTAATTCTCATCAAAACTTTAAGAATGTTTGGCCTTTCTGCTTTGAAAGAAGCAATAACATCATAATCTAAAAGTATACCGAATAATGTGGCCCCTTGTCTTTTCATGTTTGAGCCAATTTGTGTACACAGATAATGACACTCCTATAAACTTGCTGTGCTCTGTCATATTTGTTCTCAGTTCTAGGCTGTTCCTCAGTCTGTTTCTAAAAGAGAAATACGTAATTCCATGCAGTAAGAACAAAGAAGTGAAGTCCTGGTTTTTAAGGCACTTCCTTGGATATTTTGCTGATGGAGAGTGCACTCTCCAACCCTTTGCGCTTTGCATGGGTTTCACTAACAGCACAATGTAATTTTTTTCAACTTTAGTGGCTGGGCAATTTTGACACAGCAGGAAAATGTATCTGTTTCAATTTGGTATTTAACAAGGTGCACAGATGGTGTTAAAAACCAGGTAGAAGTGGTTAATCACCTGTGAATTTTAGGCATTTATCTGCTGTCTGTAGAGGACTTCAGAAGTGCATTTGCTGCATGGGTTTCTCCGCTATGATTTGCATTTTCACGGTTGTTTTCAATCAATCACCCCAGAGAGGTTTGCAAATCTCTTCGCTCCAAAGGAGTGAAGACCTGCCCGTGTCCCCATTCCTAGCGCAACAAATGATTTGGGATCTAAATCATGTGGGTTTTGGTATTCAGGCATATCCATACCTCATCGCACCCTGAATCGTTTCATTTTACTGACACCATCTGTTTCTTGTGCCTCGACCAATTTGTATTCCATTTCAAGAGTTGTCCCCTATGCTCAGCTTTCTGACCTTGTAAATTGATCTCCTGTACAGTCTGTAACAAATACTTTCCTGAAATCTGGATGAATTATGTCAACGATTTTGTATTTATCAATTCAGCAATGCCTTGAAACGACCCTAATACATTTGTCATACATGATCTTCTTTCAGTAGAACATGCAGCTTTTCCTTTACTAAATCACATTTCTAACTGAATTGTAATCTCCCTTATAAACGTTTCCATTATCTTGCTCACTACTCCAGTCAGCCTTACAACTCTGGGTTTTGCTGTGTCTGTTTTTGACAGGTGCTGAAGACACTCAACAAGGAAGTGCATTTCAGGGAAATATTAAGTGCTCCTTAAAAGAAGAAGAAAAAATTAAAATCTAGTAAGATATACTCCTGCCGTTCAAGAGTAGTTTTAGAGATTCACTTAAATGAATTGAGAATAAAGGAGGATTTCCGTATTGCAGGCAGTTAGTGGCAGTGATGGATCATGACATAGACATTCTCAGTATCGCCAAACAATTTCACTGCATAGAATTTTATATAGCTACAGCTAAAATTCAATGAACTGATTCAGAAGGTTCAGGATAAACTATAACAATAAGTTAAACCCTTAAATCGATTTGGTATTTTAAAAGGATAGGGAGCAGCAAGATGTCATCTTCCTTCACAGATCTAACTTTAACTGGAACTGTAAATCCAAAGCAGAGTATTGGTGGATAAGGGTATATAATATGTGATTTAAGACCCATCCTGGAAATCTGTGAGGATTTGAGTACACCAACTCTAAAACATTATCAGAACATTGTAAGAGTCCATCCAGAAAGTTAGGAGGATTTTTTTTTTAAGAATAAAGATAAATTTAATATCTTAAAGGGGCTATTTTTGAAGAGTGCCAGGCAAGATGAGCAAAGAAAATTACTGTGAAAGAAGAAGCAGAGTAGCAGAGGCATAGATAACCACTCATCCTGCTATCCTCTCAAGATACGAGCTGAGGATGATTTCTATCTATGGCTTCTAAATATAACATTATTCAGCTTTCATTATGTTGTCAATCTAATTTGAATGTAAGTCATTCAGAGCACATGGCTGTTTTCCCTTTGTGTGTGTCTGTAAAGCCCTGCACACCGGGAGCCACGGAAAAAGAGAATTTTTGGATTAGGGGAGATAACGTCCCCATTGAAAGTCCTGTGTACAAACGCTTGTTTTCTAATCACTTTTGTGAAACCTGCCCCTGCTGCACCACACAGAGAAATTCTTCTTCAAAGTAAGAAGAATTGCAGCTTATTTTATACTAACCCTGGAACAACCTCTCCACTTAAGAGAAATGGGAGAAACTCTTGCCGGCTTGCATTACTTTCTTGGGAAAAAAACACCTGAATCCCAAGATTTGGCTTTGCTGATGACCTGAGCTTCACGGAGTTCTCAGTATTGAACAAACTCCATGTCTGAGATGAAATCCTGAATTCTTATTGAAGTGAAATAGAATTTTTTCATTGACCTTAGAAAGGCCAAGGTTTCAATCTTTCCTTTTGGATCAGAAGCCATTGTGGACCACTTGTGAGGAGCTGTAACATGTCCAATGTGAGGCTCCAGTAACATGAGCCAAGGATAAAGTCCGACATTACCAGCAGCAGACAGAGCCACATACTCAGACCAGGGTGTAAGCACAGTCTGTGTGTGACAAACATGGGTCTGCTCAATATAGAGGAAGATGTCTAGTGATGGTGGATGTAATCCTTTCAAACACTAAAAGGCAGCCAAGCAGAGGCTGGCAGGTAGAAGAACCGTCTGCTGAACAACGTACAAAGGCTGCAGGAGCAACTTGAGAAAAACTAAGCTGGGCTGAAAGCATTTTCCCACAACAGAGTCAAAGAACCAGGGCATTGGCTTCCAGCAAACTAGTCTGGGTGCAGGCACTGAGCACCTCCCAAGAAACAGGAGAAAGTCGGACAGGACAGGAGAGGCAGATTCTCAGGAGAGTGATGGAGACCAAGTTGCTCAGTTCGTGTGGAGGGGTCCTGGAATGGAAGAGCGAGCTGCACACTGTGCAAACTACACAGAAAACCTGATCCTATGTGTAAGTGCAAAACAGCAGGATTTTGTGACTTTTCAGGAGTCTGACTCACTATTTTTGGGCCCCAGGTAAACAACAGTAGTATTGGCTGTTCTGTTAAACATTCCCCACTCAAGGATCCTTTCTACATATACATACCACGCTTCTACTGAATTTTACAATAACTGAGCATACTAGCAAATGATACTGGAAAAAAGCAATTTGTGGTAAAAGGAAGGAAAAACTAAAAAAGTTGAGCAGCCCACAAGCTCGTGTTCACTCTGTGGTTATCTACATAAGATCTGCCCCATGCAGGCTTGCAGCTGACATGTTCTTCCAAAGCCATCTTGGCAGCACATCATGTCGGCTGTGTTGGCGTGACCTGGACTGTATGTACCACACCAGCAAGAGGCAATGTGGGAGTGATCCCCTCTATTGCATCATCCTTTGGGTTCATGCCTGCCAGTAGGACTCCCATTTTTCATTTTTTTAAGGCAAAGGTTTAAATAAGCTCCCATGTTTTACGCTGGCATAATGTTAGGATGAAAGGAGTTAGCAATTACTGGGGAAAAAAACAGTGTTGCAAAAAATAAATAGAAATGAGATGTTCTGTTAGAGTATCAGGGCATTTCAAGCCTCAGGGAATATTCATGTAAATATATGAATCTTATGCTTGTTCTGTAAGGCAACACAAATCAATAGCACATAAAGAAATAAGAACCAACAGTCTTAAACCCCCAGATGAAATCAAACCACACAAATCAGATCCCATTATAGATTTCAGGACCGTGCTCTCTATCAGGGAGAATTTTTCTTCCGTAAATAAGGTTGTTAAAGGTGACCCCTTTAACATCCACATTAGGATGAGAGTTTTGAACTTACCTTCCAGAATGTCTGAGTTGTTTGAAGCAGGGTTTTTCTTTTTGCTCATGTCCAAAAGGTCTGTAAATACAGCTTATCTGGACAGCATATGAAGGTTTGATTGATCCTACAGCTCTGTTAGCATAAAGATTTACTGAAACGTGCTTTCAGGAAAACATAGTTGACTGTACAGTGACTGTCTAGTCCGTAAGGACTAGATCCCCATGAAAACTAACATCACTTTTGCCTACATAGGAGTCTAAACAATGTGTCAAGTTGAACTATGAGAAGGAATATTCTCCATAAGTCCATTCCTGTATATGTATGAGTCTCCTAATACTGAAAAGTTCCCCAAATTTAGACTAGTACAGAAGCAAAAACTAAAATTTTAAGAAAAGTTCCAATTATATGAAAAATGTTCGCAATAAAGAGAAATCAGTCTTGATACCAGCACCACTGGGAGTCCAATCATCTGGAATTTACCTGCTGCCCTGTCATCTGTTCACCAGAGTCACAGCATTGAGGTTGGTTTTCCTACTTGTCTGTGAGTGGTGAGTTTCCACTGGCCCACATTTTCCAACTGTTTAGAGGTGATACAAAAGCAAGTTAATGAAAAGAACAAAGTTTTTTCCTTGATCACTTGAATCCTAGATTTGGATATCTGAATTACCTGAACCTAATCTAAATTACCTAACTTGATACTAATGAGAAAGTTCTGCACCAGAATGGCTTTCAGTCTATGAAAAGCATGATTTGCATCTCACGGGGGTGTTTAGTTCCATAGCAGAGAAATGCAGATCCAGCCCCTATCTGCACTAACCATATTAGAACCCAGGTACCTCCCTTTGTTCATCTGTGTTTACAGGTCTTTGTTGAGAGAGCATCACTTTAGTTTTGCCACAGCTTGTTATGTTGTTTACGATCTTGCTGTTGAAAAAGCTTTCTTCCTTTTCCCAGTATGAAGTTACAACATGCTGTTACTGTTTACAGCAAATAGGCTGCCATGACTCTGCAAGCTAAGGAGGAACAGACATGCACTGGTATGTTTTTTGTAGTCTTTTCACAGAAATTTGAATATACACAATTTTTAAATACGTCGTTTTCGTATCAAAATCGGTAATTTTGTAATGGAAAATTAAAAAAACCCCTTGGAATCAATCCGTTGAAAACATTATGAAATAAATGTTTTGAGAATGTGACCTGCTGCTAATAACCTCTTAAGAACTGGTCTAATTTTAGTGACTTCTTAGAGGAACATAATACTACATACCTAGTCTATTTGGAGGCAGGAAAAAAAAGCCAAAAAGCAACTCTAAATTAGTGCAAGCAGAAGGCCTGAAAATATAATATTGAGCAAATTACGTATTTCCAATTTCAGTTGTACTCGTACAACTCAGTCTGTGAGACACTTTCTAAAGATGTGGTCTCACCCCTAGGGAATAGCCACACTCAGGATCCAGAGCAGGAGGCTGCTCTCTGAAGTGGTGAAATTGCCTGTAGATATTTGAAGCCCATTCAGTATTTTTCATCCTGCCTTCAGACCTCCAGCATATGTGTAAATTCAGATGAATTAAAACATGTTGCTCCCTCTTGATAGTATAAAAACTTGTCAATTAATGCATCAAAAGCACTTTTGTGTCTGTCATAAAATCTTAGAATAATTGAGGCTAAAGGGACCTCTGGTGTTTCAACCTCAAGGTGTTCCAACACCTTGCTCTGTCTGAGCTGTGAGGGGTCAGAACAACCCCCAGGCTGTTTGGCTGGATGCCCAAGGGACATACTGGCATCCCCCTGACTGCTGTCAGTTTAACCCTAAGTAGCTTGACCATGGACCCATGGATGGAGGAAGAGCAGAAAATGCAACTAAGGTGGTCAGCATCCTATCCTGAGGTCTAATTGTGTGTGAAGATGAAGAGCTCCAGGCAACTCTCTGAGCTCCAGTGCAGGAGAATTAGTCATGTACTCACTAGAGGGACCCAGGTGGTGCCAGTGATGCTGAAGAAGAAAAAAAAACTGTTTTAAAGGCACAGATCTGCGGCATTGCTGTTTTTCCAGCTTGGTTAAGGTCGCTAGTAATTGTAGTCCCTTTTCTCTTTTCTAGGTCTGGGTCTTTTCTACACATTGTAGTTGGGGAGGGGAGACTTCCAGAGCACTGTCTTAAAAGAATCTTACTTTTTATATAGGCAAGATTATATATGAAATAGGACATCCTCATCTGAGCTCTGGTTCAGATATTGTTGAGTGAGGTCAAATAGCATAAAAATGGCACCTGTCTAGGTGTTCCCTTAAACATTGCTCTGACCAGGAGCACACTGCAGTGCTGACACGTCCACACACCCTTCTACACCTGGAAATTGAAGGCTCAAATCCCTTTAAAGAGCAGGGCAATAAGGAGATGACCTCCTCCCCCGGCTTCTGTGTCACAGGGGATAGAAGGGAAGAGTTCAGCCCACTGATGGGAATATGGATCCACCACCCAAAGTATTTGGGATAGACTCCAATCAGTGGTACCGCTGATACAGTGCACATTTCAAAGGGTTACGTAAGATGTGACACGGCTTTGCTTTTCTTCTCTTTGTCTACTGTGCATTGCTGCTGTAACTTATTCAGCATCTCAGGGAGCAAACCCAGAGCTGCTGCAATGCAGGGAGATGGACAAGAGTCAGGAAACCCTGGAATGAAGCATCCTTTTAACTAGAAGGGAGGGCAGGGCACAGGTACCTTAACATGGACAACAGCAGGGGTGGGTTGAACATCATGAGACCCCAGAGGGGAAGATGTACCCTTGTTGCATGAGTCAAACATGCAAGAACGTCACAAATCAAAGGTTCTTTGAGGTCTCGGATTTGCCAGCATTCCATAAGCCTGCCATTAGTTCCATTAACCCTGAGTTTCACTCATGTGCCAGGGCTCTCCTATGCTTCCCTTTCTTGTTTGCAGAGGCTTATTTAATTTTGCTAACGACTCTGAATGATGATAAGGCCCGTGTGTGTAATAACAGACTAAAATTAAACTTCAAACAAATTATCTGTTAGGGTTTAGGAAAATCTTATCTGGGGAGGAATTAATCCTTACTGCTTGTTTTGGGGCTTTAGCAGGCCACCGGGGATTTGAAAGAGAACAATTTTTCAGGCTGGCATATACACAGCAACTGGAACAATGTGCCTAATTCTGTGGATATGATTAAAAAAAAAAAAAAGGAAGAATAAAAAAAATTCTAAAAGACACCTAAAGATCTGAAGTGTTGCACGAACTGACTCTAAACCAAATGCAGCTGCTGTAGGTCATGAGCTGTCACTGTCAAACCCCTGGTTTCCTCCTGACTAATGTCCCTGCTTCCTTCATCACTGTGTATCAGGACGAGGCAGTGGTGCTGTGTAAGAAAGAGTTGGACTCGATGATCCTTGTGGGTCCCTTCCAACTCAGAATATCCTGTGATTCTGTGACTGGGCTCTTATGCCCTAGTGCTCCATGCTGCATGGTTTGGAAACTGGCCATTGCTGTTTCCAGCCAGTGATGTGAGGTTGCTCTGAGAAGACAATGTTGCTCAATCCGGCCTATTAATCCAATCAACAGAGAGGAGCTAGGAAGTGCTGTTGTTGTGCTGAAAAATGCTCAGACTGGCTCAGACTCCTGAGAATGGGGATAGAGGTGGGGCTGGCAGAGACTGGACAAAATCAGCTCCATTTGAATGCTACCCACACCATGAAGGTTTGAGGGATGCAAGTCTTAGGTAGAAATATGCAGTGCCTGAAGTCTGCAAAGGTTTTTACTAAATCCACTGTGTATTCTACTACTGTTTGGGGAATATTTGACTACATTGCCATGCTATCAGATTGTTATGGTTTGGGGTACTTAGAGCAACCAAACAAGCAACAGAATGGGCTAAACCTGCATCCTGAAACCCCGGAAGACTGAGTGTACCCACTGACGGTGTCCTGAACATCTGACTGCATTCCCTGAAGTTGTCTGCAAAGAGAGACAATCTGTCTGAAACACGTAAATGCAGTCAGAAGCTCAGACCACAGCAGGAGAGCATGTACAAAGAGAAAAACATCCTTTTCCCCTCTATGATACACAGTTGGTTTAGGTTCCTTCTCATCCATGTAGAGAATAGCTATTTTGCCACTTTGCCTCCCCATCAACTCTTCCCTCCTTGCAATTTGCAGCAGTAGTCTTTGGTGTTTGCAAGTGTTTCCCACTCAAAGGGCTCCAAGTCACTGCCTGACCTACATATGTAATTCGGAAATTCAACTGCTGAGAACACACTGAAGTCACAGGATCACAGGATATTCCGAGTTGGAAGGGACCCACATGGATCATCTAGTCCAACTCCCAAGCGAATGCCCGCATAGGGGTTGAACCCACAATCCTGGAGCCATGGGCACCACGCTCTGTCCATCTGAGCCTCCCGTTATCTAGACCATGTCACTGAGCTCCTCATCCAGTCTTTTCTTAAACACCTCCAGGGATGGTGACTCCACCACCTCCCTGGGCAGACCGTTCCGATGAGGAATCACTCTCTCTGTGACAAAGGTCTTCCTAACATCCAGTCTAAACCTCCCCTGGCATAGCTTAAGGCCATGTCCTCATGGTTTGCTGCTGGTAACATGAAAGAAGAGATTTACACCCACCTGACTGCAACCTCCCTTCAGGTAGTTGTAAATGGCAATGAGGTCACCTCTGAGACTCCTCTTCTCCAGTCTGAACAACCCCAGCTCCCACAGTCACTCCCCATAAGGCTTGTCCTCCAGTCCTTTCACCATCCTTGTTGCCCTTCTCTGGACCCTCTCAAGCAGCTCAACATCCTTCTTAAACTGGGGAGCCCAGAACTGGACACAGTACTCAAGATGTGGTCTGACCAGCGCCAAGTACAGGGGAAGGAGAACTTCCCTAATCCTACTGACCACACTGTTCCTAATACAGGCCAGGATGCCATTGGCCTTCTTAGACACCTGGGCACACTGCTGGCTCATATTGAGTTTTCTGTCAACCATTACTCCCAAATACCTCTCCATTTCACCACTCTCCAGCCACTCCTCCCCCAGCTGATAGCGGTGCATGCAGAAGTACAGGTTTGCATCATTACTCCATCCTATCTCTGGAAATGGATTGCATCAAGGAGCGGAGCTGAGAGGGCTCAGCACAGTGTGTGGTCTTTCTGGTCCTAAGCTGCTCATGACCCCATGTTCCTTATCATAAATCTCAGGTGTCAACAGAGAAATTGAGAACTATGCAAGGAAAGATCTTTGAAATGACCTTTTTCTCACAAAGAGGCAGAAGCAAAATGGAGGACTTCTTTACTCTGAAGTTTCTGCCAAGGATGCTAAATTTACAGCCACTGAAGCACTGTGTCACACCACCAGCAGTGCGCAGTTCAATGATGCAGAGCTAAAATAACCTATGTGCAGGGTGGAGACTTCAGGATCTACCAGCCCTGATGTGCCGTGTTGGTGCAGTACTTTGCCTCAGCCATCCACCCATTAGATGGGCAAATTTCCCTGTCTCCCTTTCCTCCTGGTCCCCAGAAAAGCTACAGTCACATGGATCAAACATATTCTTGGTGTTTCTCTTACCTAGTCATTTGCCCAGAAGAAAACCAAATGAAGTTTGCACCAGCTGAAGTTGTTCTTTCATGCTATTTCTTGAAAGGCATCTAACAACCTGTTGGTAATAACTGCCTGCATGGTCTTCCTCAGTAGGCAGCCAAGCAGGACGAGGTAGAAATCCCTAACAACGTGTGGTCATTTTTCAGTCCAGACTTAAATTGAGCAGAGAGGTCACTACTGAGCAATCCATGAAAAAAGAGTATGTAATTTTGGCAATGCTTCAGAACTATGCTGACCTGAAGAGCAGACCAGAGACAAGAGGTTAAACAGTTTGTAGTTTGGTGTGTTGAACACATGGTAAAATAAACCAGCTCTTTTTTACCTTTCTTGAATTTCTACCTGGATCTCTTGTACAATAAATAATATGTTTTATTGTAATGGATAATACTTGCAAAAGGCTACTGTGTTTCCAGAGGACTGAATTTGTTGGCATGGGAGGCAACACAAATAATTAGGGGTTAAATACAAAGATACATAAGAAAGCTCACTTGTTAGTGAATACAATCTCACTGCTTTGGATTCAGCTTTGGAAGGTTCATGAATACCTTTGTTTTCCGTAACCTTGCACATTATTGAAAAGGATCCTTCATTCGCTTCATTCTTTGCAATTTCCTTAGATATTCTATTTCCTTGCATCTGCAGAAACCGAGCTGTTTTTGTGTACTTGACAAACCATCAACATCTGCATGTGAAAGATTTCAGAGAGAGAAGAAACAGTAAAAAACCCAGAAGACAGGAGCCTTTTCCTAATCATTTTTCCTTTGATTTTCAGACACTCGTATAATAGGATGTATCCAGCAGTGATTTTTTCTGAAAATATATTTAAACTGAGCAAATTCAGTTTTGATTTGTTGACACTAGACAATAAACTCAGTGAAAGAAGTAGTCTATCTTGCTCAGAAGCTGCCTCAGACTGAAGCTGTGTGCTCCTCACAAGAGTATATTTGTATCTACACAGCGGAACCAGGTGGAAGACTGGTCTTGATTTGAGAGAACAAAAAACCCACCAGAATTATGCAGCACTGATACCTACTGGAGGTCATGCCTGTAACTGGAGGGTTGCCAGCACACCAAGTTATTGGCACATTCCAGTAACTACTCAAGGTTATGCTGCAAAGAGCAGGGAGTGCTGAAAGGCACTGTGAGCATCCAGACATCCTTTCTGATTTCCCTCACAGAAGGGTTTGTAACTCTGTGCTGTGCTTTGGCTTCTTGAGGAAAATAATTACCAATTTCTACCAAACAAAGGAAGAGAAAGCCCAAACCCATGCTTATGAACTAGCACAAACTTTCCCCCAGTTTCTGTTGATGTATTTTTCATATAAACCAGCTGCTTCTAATTGAAATTTGCTTTGCCCAAAATAAGCCACTGGAGCAGTTGCCACATGCCAGTAAGCCACCCGGGAGGGAGGAGCTGCTCCCCTAGGAGCTCCTATTTCAATTTTCTCTTGCTTGGAGGAATTCAAATCCACTGCTTGTAACACTCTGCCTTTCCCCCAAAGACCTGGGCAACTTCGAATGCTGTCTGTGCCAAATAACCACACTACATTTCCAAGATACAAGGGGTGTTGCTTACCTGTTCTCATTTCCAAGTATGGGCTCTAGGAAGCCACAGGACTCAGTATCAGACCCTTTTTCCATTCAGGATAGAGGAGAGTTAAGTTTTCCTACTACCTGAGCTCATTCTTCTTAGCCCATCCTCATGGAGACAACTCTCAGCAACTCATGACCTACGTGAGACGAGGTGGTTTGTGAAAGACCATTTTGTCCCTGTTGTTATGACTCTAGACAATTTCTACAGTGTTTACCTCAGTGTCAGTATTCATGAATAACTACAGGTAGTTGGTCTACTTCAGGTGAAAGGGTAGATCCTGAGCTAGCTGTCAGTGTAGACAAGTGAGGGTGAAGTACAGCAGGCAAGAACCATACAGATGAGCCTGAGATGTTTTGAGTGAAAACAAACTCCATGCCTGAGGCTGCACTTGGGAGCAGTAGGAGTGACTCACCCTCTTCCCTAAATTATACCACTACATGGGGCACGCATCAGACATTAGCAAGCTCCCAGTTATTCCAGAAGTCAGTATGCTGTGCCAACTCATTACTTCCTAAATAGCTCCAGTGTCACTGCTAAGTGGTGACTTAATTGACTGCTGACATTCACTGCAAAGTCACTAAGCTAAATCTATACTTAGGAACATTTTGGTGCTGCAAATGACATGGAAGTGATTTCATTTATAAACATCTTCACGGGGATAAGAGGGACGGAGAATAGCCGGGGTTTCTGTGCAAGAGATTATAAGCAGTATATTTCTTCTTTGCTTTCCGTCCATAGGGAGGACTTGAATATAAGTCAAAAAATGAGCAAAGGGAAAAACTTTTTCACTATGAGGGTGACTGAACACTGGCATAGGTTGCACAGAGAGGTTGTGGAGTCTCCATCCTTGGAGGTAAAAAGTCTTTTGATCAGGGTCCTGAGGAACTGACTACAGCAGGAGGGTTGGAGCAGATGACCTCCAGAGGTCCCTTCCCACCTCAACCATTCTGCAATTCTGTGACTTTTTCTGGTTTGACTCAGGTCACGACAGACTTCCTAATACATATGTACTTGAATATCATGTTTCTGACAATCCTTCCTATCACAGGACTGGCCAACATGGACAATGAAGGTAGAAAACACAAGTAATATTCAGTTCACTATCTAAAACCTGGAGAAGAGTCTCAGCAAAAGCAAACACTAAAGAACACCAGTAAGGAATTGAATAACAGCTGAAAAAGTGAATATTCCTGCATTTTTTCCTAAGGAATCTAGCATGCCTCTACTGATGACTGCAGCAAATATGCAGCATTTCTCACTGCAGAGAGCTCTTGACTTGAACAGCTCTCTCTCTAGTCCACATATACATTGCAGATGGATTCTTCCCTGCCAATGCTCACTGGAGTGGATCTCCCTCAAAACGCCCAGTGCCTGTGGTCAGATGACAAAGATGTTTACAGCTCCACTTGACAGTCTCTTTACTGAGGACAGGAGTCCTGGAGGTGCCTGGTGCCAAGCTAAAAGAACCTCTTTGTTCTCCTCTGCCCACGACAAGGAAGATCCATGGTTGGCTCCAGCTGGCCCTCATTGATAGTCTGGCCAAAATATCAAAAGACAAATTATCCTCAACTGACCTACAGATGTTGATATGAGACTCCTTATAACAATAAAGATAAATCTCTCAGTTGTCATTTAAGGGGAAATGGTATATGGTTCTTCAAGTCTGATGATTCAGACATAATAATCTCCCAGCAATTAGGAAGGCAGAGGCAAAGGGATAAAAGAAAAAAAAAAGGAAAGAAAACTGAAAGGAGATAAACTCTCTATTACCTTCCATTTTACCCCCAAATCTGTCTTGATCCATGTCTGAGAAAAGCAAAGGAACTATTTGTTACTAGCAAGGCAGCACAGGATTAGCAAGTGTGTCTGCACACATGTATACTCTGTTTTAAGCAAGCAAGAAGGCATCGAAGTGTCAGTTTGTTCCATATTTCACTTTATTCTCTTGGCTTAGGTCAGGTCCATCCTTAATGCACATTGGGACAAACCATGGGGGAGCCACAGACCTCCTGCAGCACGGGAATGGGCTGGCTTAGGCACATCGACTGCCTGCACCTTGGTACTCGCTCTGTCATACAGTCTGGGACTGGGATTCAGCATGGATGTGAGCACAGTTGTTGCCCAGGATCTCCTTATCATTTTCCATCCCCAAAAGCAGTTGTTGTTTGGTTACTTTTTCTTTGACCTGCACCTGTCTTCAGCCAGGAGCAGGCTCCAAGTTCATCCAGTCTGTGTTGTGATAAGGAAAGTGAGTTGCCCAGGCTTTCACAGTTCAAGTTATGTGGGGTTTTATAGGACAACATCCAAATATGAGGTTTCACTCTTTAAAAATCCTAAAAATTGGGTGGCACCTATTTATCTGACAGAGGTAGCTGCAGTAAGTTTGTGGGGAGTAACTGCAGGATCTGTAGTTACTCACTTCATTAAGTCTTAATTGTAACGATTGCAAGGTGCAACCCCAGCACCATAATCACATCCCGAGGTGACAGAGGCACAGATAATTGTAATGAGCCTTCCTCTGAAATGAAGGACCTGCAGTTTCCTCCCCAGATGCTAATGGCACAAAGCAGAGTCAGAAAATGCTGTGAGCAGGAACCAGGAGAAGCTGGGGATCCAAGGAGAGCCCTGGGCTTCAGAGTCTGCAAACAAATAGTAGGGAGATGCCATTAACCAGGGTTGTGGGTTTAACTTCTGTTACTGCTTTCTGTTTCTAGCTTGCTTTCAGAAACATCCCAAGTAAAACTACACCATCCTGACCTCATCAGTACTTTGCTTTCCCCAAAACTCTTGCAAAACCTTTTTCCATACTGGCAAGACCGGAAAGAAAGAAAGAAAGGAATGGAAGAGAGATTGATCAACATGCAGAGAGCAGTGCTGCTCCCTCCTTCCACTTGCCAGCCCAGGCTCCATCCACACTGACCTCACCAGCACTGGGTGGTGAGCACTTGCTTGGCCCCCTGGCCTTTCATTCATGGGACTAAAATGGAGAATTAACTGTCGGGGCGCACCTGCAGCTGGAGGATGAGTCAGCCCCAAGGGGCTGTTGAGTCAGAAGAACTGAAACAGCCACAGAAGTTGGCAAATGAGCATTCTTGTATGACCCAGTGCTAGTGTCCACGCAGGAAATAGAAATGAACTTTGGAATAGCAGTCAACAATTGCAAATGAATAAAAATGGGAGCAATGCTACCAGAAGCCCTTCGTTCTGGTGATGTCATGGTTCCCAAATGCCCTTCAGAAATGCAAATTGCCTACAAAGTAATAAAAAGGGCATTTTCTAGAGTGTGCAGAGCTTGCATAGTTTAATTAAGCATAAACTAGGGTGACTCTTGAAAGGAAAATGATGTGGATTGCATTCTCTGAGTGACCTTGGAAAGGCACTTATATGCTTTCTCTACACAGCAATTAAGTAAACTCACACTTCATATGCTGTCACTTCTATTCCTTTTCTTTATTTAGAAAGATATTTTTTGTTCTCTCTGATTCCTTGATCTCACATTGATTTATCTCTGTGCTTAGAAAATGTGATTTGTTTCCCTCAAGGTAACTAAACAATTATCTACTGCCTTACCACCTCTAGTTTTCTAATCTCTACTTCAATATTACTTATATTAAACTTCTGGAACCTGTTTTCCTTGCTTTCCACCAAATTCCGCCTAGGCTACCTCACTGACATGGCAAAACTGGAATGAGGAGATTCCTGCAGAAATGTCTCATCCAATCTTCCCAAGACTAACCTGGCAGACTTCTGTGATGGAGTGACTTATCAATGGACGAGGGAAGAGCTACTAATATCATCTATCTGGACTTCTGTAAAGCCTTTGACGTGGTCCCCCACTATGTGCTTCTCTTTAAATTAGAGAGAGATTAATTTGACAAGTGGGCAGTTTGGTTGATGAGGAATAGGTTTGACGGAGAGATGGGCAGATTCCAATAGAATGAAATTTTTTAAGTCTAAATGTCGGGTTCTGCATTTTGGTCATAATAACCCCAAGCAGAACTATAGGCTGGGAACGGAATGCTTGGAGAGTGGTGAGGTGGAAAGAGATTTGGGGGTATTAGTGGACAGCAANCAGAGGGTAGTGGTCAGTGACTCAATGTCTGGATGGAGACTGGTGACAAGTGGGGTCCATCAAGGGTCCCTAGTGGGACCAGTGCTGTTTAATGTCTTCATTAATTACATAGACAAAATGATTAAGTGCTCCAAGCTAAGTGGTGCACTCACAGGTTCACAGGTTATTCTGAGTTGGAAAGGACCCGACACACCTGAAGGACAGGATGTCATCTGTAGGGACCTGGACAAGGTCGAGAAGTGGGCTTGTGGGTACTCCACGAGGTTCAACAAGACCAAGTACAAGGTCTGGGTCATGGCAGCCCCCAGAATCAATGCAGGCTGGGGATTGAAGGGATTAAGAGTAGCCCTGCTGAGAAGGATTTGAGGACACTGGTCGCTGAAAGGCTGGACTTGAGCCAACAGTGTGTGCTTGCAGCCCAGAAAGCCAATTGCATCCTGGGCTGCATCAAAAGAATTGTGACCAGTAGGCTGAGGGAAGTGATTCTCCCCTCCCTTTTCTGCTCTGGTGAGACCTCACCAGCTCTGTGGTCTGCAGCACAGGAAGGACATCGACCTGTTGGAGCAAGTCCAAAGGAGGGCCACAAAAATGATCCAAGGGCTGGAGCACTTCTATGAAGACTGAGAGAGCTGGGGTTGTTTAGTCCGGAGAGGAGAAGGCTCTGAGGACACTTCATTGTGTCCTTTCAGTACTTTAAGGGCATGTCTAAGATAGATGGGGACATTTTTTATTAGAGCCTGTATCAACAGGTCAAGTGGTAATGATATTAAACTAAAGGAGGTTAAATTCAGAGCAGATGGAAGAAATTTTTTAAGATAAGGCTGGTGCAACTCTGGAACAGGTTGCCCAGAGAGGTGGTGAATGCCCATCCCTGGAAACATTCAAGGCCAGGTTGGACAGAGCTTTGAGCAACTTGATGTAGTTGAAGAGATCTCTGCTTGTGCTGGGGATGTTGGACTCCCCACCATGTAGTTCTGGGGCAAGAATGGCAATGGCTTATGCATAAATTGGTACTGGGGGATAGATTCAGTTTTTTTAGTTATCATTTGAAATGCTTTCAGAGTATTAGTTTCCCATTTTGTGGAGGATCTAACATTGTGTTAGATTTTGGAGGTCAGTTTTGAAGCCCACTACATCATCAAGCCTGCAGTCTCTCATAAAGGAGACTGGGTGTACAGGGAAGGCAAGAGTTGTTAAGGGGCTGGTTCTAGATACTAGGAAGAATGAACAAACCTCCCAACCCGTGTTAGAAGCTCAGCTCCATTTTTGTCAGTTAGGATGTGAAAAAGAGGCCTCATTAATTCCTGTCTGTGAGTGTTGCTGCCAAGAGGGAGCAGTGGTAGCAGCTCATCTCTGTCGGCCAGAAGGGACAGGGACTTGAGGGGATGAGTGGAAGTCAGAGCTGTCTCTTACACATAGACCTTCAGCCTGACCCTTCAAATACCCTGCTCTGTCTTTCCCGTGAAATTTGCAGAGGAGTGACCATCCCTGCATTGCTTTTTGGGGATGCTTTTCTCTTAGTGTCTTGCTGTGACTTTCAAGGAGTAATAGAAACTTTCCAAGGAATATTTTAAGAATGTGGTAATGGGTAGAAAAAAAAAATGTTCACCTAACAAGGGCAAAGAAACAGGGGAAGGGTAGGTGGGGAAACCATTCAGATTCACAACTGATGTTTGAGCTATGATGGAGTTCCAGTGAACCACACCAAAGGGCTGCTGACCCATAAAAAGGTGGAATACCCAAAAGGAAAGCAATGATCCCAGCAATTGCATCCCATTATGGTATGTCAGACATGTCTTTGATTGCACAAGCCTGTAATTAGTTACAGAGAGTAGCTCTGTTACTGAGGAACCAGGAGGAAGCAAAAGAATTATTCCCTGTGTTAGTGAGTAACAGGAACAGTGGAAAGTGATCAGGGATTGCTTTAAATAAAATGTATTCACATTTGATAGATTTTTATTTTCTCTTTCAGAGTAAATGTCAATGATTCAGTAAAATGTAACTAATCTAAAGAGACTCCAGAGCAAAAATCTACAAGTCTCAGGATTCATTTTAGGGCTTAGTTCCTATTCACTCGGCATGTAAGAAACTCGCTTAAGTATCTTTTAAAAATACGTATTTTGGAAATTAAGATCTCTTGGGTTTATGGTGAGAAAGAGCCGAGCTTATTACGAACCAAAAATCACAGCAATAGCTGCATTACGTGTTTGTTAACACTAGATGGGGTGTAAGGAAAGAGTGAAGGGGAAAGTCTGTCAACAGTAAAATCTTAAAGGTCCGAACTGGTTTGGGCACACAAGCAGAAGTTTTCCCACTTTGTCTGTTCCTCTGGCACTGTGGATCTTAGCAACCTGGATATTTTAACACGCATGACACATCACTATTCGTCTCATTAACTACATTTTATTAAGGTATTTGAAAGAGTACATACATGTGTCAGTAGCATAGATTGCATCAGCTCCTCTTTACTAAAAAAAGCTCAGTGTATATACAGCCTTAAAAAGCTCCTGCTGCAGCTAGCACGTATTAAATCAATGCTTATATAAACTACTGTTCTTTATGTAGATTTATTTATTTTAAAACATGAAAAATTATTAAGTGGCATGTTCTGTTATACTTTCTCATCGTCCTAATGGTCTAACAGTTGCAATGAATTATGGATATTTTATTTAATATTCAAAACAATTTTCTGCATTTAGAAAGGCAGAAAGTATTTTTGATGGTAATCGATTTCTGTGGTTATGGCTGCAACCTCTGCAGGTTTTCCTTTGGAGCAGGAAGAGCAGATCAAGGCTCTTTTTGAGATCTTACTTTTATCTAATCCTGTGCAAAGTACCATAATCTTTTCTTAACCAACTGGTGCTTTCTGTCCTCCCTCTTAGCTGCTCTGACCTCCTGTGCATGAACTCTGCAAAACATGCAGGCCAGCATCTGACTCCAGGTTTCTCCTGAGGCCGTGGGGGATGCTGAGCTGGGCTTTCTGGCCAACACAGCTCCTCCACAGAAGCAGCAGCCTGCCAGCAGAATTCATTTCCCTCACTCTTCTTCTGGTCCCATGTGAATGAGCTAGACTCCTGTGGAGCACTTTATCCTCTTTATTAAGCCTGTCTCTGCAGAGACCATTTTAATTTAATTCGACTTGATAGCCAAGTCTCAAAATCCTCTTGGCTCTTGAAACAGTACAATCTTCTGGTATTCAATACACAAGCCCTTTTCCACCATCCTCTTGCTAGTCTTCAAGTTAAAAATGCCATGATCCAATTTCTCTAAATTAGCTTTTAGCTCTGACTGGTGCCCCTTGCTGAGTGACCGGTACTCAGAGTGAGCCCTAAAAGAAAGTGCTGGTGCACTGAAAAACAGCCAACTCATCAGAATATTTAACTCTATTTAAATTTGCAGGATCGACAGAAAACCAATACAAAATGCTTTCCCACCACACAGGTTAAATAAACACTGCTTGCCAGCCATATCTTAAAAAAAGTAAACTGGTAACATGGTCAGAAGTTGCATTCACTGATAGACATGTGAATCTCTTTGTTTTGTTGGATTTGTTAGCTTAATCCTAGGAGAGGTATTGCTAAAACCTATTGCAGAGGATTGGTTTGCGTATACTGGTCTGATTGAACCACTGAGACTGATACTGCATTAGGATTTGGAGGCCAGTGCTCAATACATCAAAGAACTGGATGGACAGTGTAGTTCAAAAAACACAAAACAACAAACCAGGTTGAGCATCTTTGCAGGAAAAAAAAAGTAGCATGTAATTTAGAAACTGAATGAGTTATGTTTCTGACAAGCCAGTGATAACTTTATTTCATAGCAGAGAGGAAAAGTTGCAGGAGACTGTGATATGCCAGGTTATGACTCCTCATGGGAGTCCTTATACATAATCCTCTTCTGCAGCACACTTCACATCCTGGATATTGGAAAGCCTATGAGAACATCTCTATCTGTGATAATAGGCCATGTTTCACATGGCCAGGGGGAAAATGTGAGGCTCATTCAGCAGAGGAATGGTGAGATAGACCTGAGTGCAAAGGAATAAAGGACAGCTTCCTTTGCTCCACCTGCTTAATGCAAAGCCTCCCTATTATCCAAGGCAGCAGTGCAGCAGCAAGACATGATAAAACAAACTAGGTTGCTAAGTGGTATAAAAACTAATAGAAATGTGTTATGTAATTGAACAAATAAAAGCTCTGCTACAGAATTTTGTTAGGTAAGGTTGGTGAAGGGCATTTCCAGGAAGAGTTTTTTTCATAGAGAGAGTGATCGCTCATTGGAATGGTCTGCCCAGGGAGGTGGTGGAGTCGCCATCCCTGGAGGTGTTTAAGAGAAGACTCAATGAGGAGCTCAGTGACATGGTCTAGTTGGTGGAGAGTTGGACTAGATGATCCTATGGGTCCCTTCCAACTCGGAGTAACCTGTGAACCTGTGAAAACAGTCCCTTGCTGTTTTCCTGAGAGAGGCTCTCTGTGCCAGGACTTGCCCTATTTGGGACGACTGAATGGTCTGAAGTCACCCAAAACCCCAGTGCAGCACAATCTGTCCACATCCTCCTGTTTAACCTTAAATGGATGGGCAACCTGGAAAAAGTCTGGACCCACCAAGTGGAAATCCTTCTTGAAGGCAAGGTTAGCTCTACCCTGAGACAGTTCCATCTGCCTTGGTTTCAAATGACTTTGTGATACTGAGGTCACAGTTAGACTTCAGCCAGGAGGAGGATTCCCCAAATACAGCTTGTGATGACCCAAACCTGGATTTATTGCTTGTGAGCTGTGCCAGGGGGGAAATGCTAGAGAATACATCATCTCATTGCACATAGATGGGCAACACAGAGTGAATAAATGTAGATACATATTTGTTTCAGGCTAAGCTCAAGCTGTGCCTTCTGGAATAAGAGGTCACAACAGAATAATGTGTTAAACCACACAGAATCTATTTGGATCATCAGGAGAAGGATGAATTAGGACAAAATGGGATGGATGTCTGGAATACCTTTTAAAACAGAGAGTGAACATAATTTGTAGTTGATTCATTCGTGTCACCGTGCAGACCTCTGGTATTTTCTGTCTGTGTTAACTTGTTAAGGTCTCGCAGCCCAGAAGTGACACACTCTTGTTTTCATGGCTTCCCAGTTACTGTGGACTGGACTATTTATTATGCACAATTTGTTGCTGAAAAAGTGAATAATGGATAATAAATGGCAATATATTTTGACTTTCCCTTCAGCCTACAATGAAGTAAAATGATGCCATGCCTATGAACCACAAAGACAGACCTCAGGAAACCAAAATAAAGTGTATTCTGGAATGTTCCTGCTTTTAACAATTCATCAGCAACCATGAAGGACTAGCTCTAGTATTAAAGTCATTACTAACATGCTAGTTTAGGACTCAAGATAATTTCTATGCTTTGTATGGCATACTCTTCACTTTCTCTTTTTTAGATGTTCAGTTCAAGGTAGTTTTCTGAATAAAATGTAGAACATTCTCTTAGATGTCAACATTAATCCTAATGCACTGTACTCCTCTCTGAATGACTGCAGAGTGTCTATGAAAAAGGATAAAATGGACATGTCATGCAGTAATCAAGTAAATGCAGTCCCTGATTAATATGCAAGTTTGAAAAGTTCAGAAAATGTCATCGTGCTCCATAGGTGCACCCTGTTTTTGGAAAGGTCTCTTTTGGTTTTGTTTGTGTATAAATGTCATTCTACATAAATTTCACTCCAGCAGCTTTTCATAAACTCAAGTCAATGGTGATATGTTCAAATATTTGAGTGTTTCCCTTAAAACTAGAGGCAAAGAAAAAATCTCTTCGATCTGTTGACACAGCTGTGAAAGACCGTGGTGCTTGTACATAGATTTCTTTAAACAATCTGAATATTTTCTTTTCACTATCCCACTGGTAAATCTGGGAGAAGGTATAGTCACTTCCCAAGGCTAGGTAGTAGTTGTTCTTGAAGGAGAAAGGCTGCAGTGTCATGGCTCCTCGGGATGGAAGTGCCTGTATTTCCACAAACTGTTTGCTGTTCCATTTCATGACTCTGGAGTCACCAATGAATCTCGTGAGCGTGATGTAGAGGTTATCTTGCATTCTGAAACTCTTCACAGCCAAGACGTCTTCCATGTTGGGGATTTCACTGTGTGGGACAAACTTTTTGGAGACTTTGTTCCACTGGAGTATAATGGGAACCTGGGAACGGCTAGAGAGGATTAAATGGGATTTCCCGTCTATATCGAGAAACTCAGCATCAGTGTCCCTGAACCACTCATGAAGGGACTGATATGAATAAAATCCTTTGTTATTCCACTTGTACACTGTTGATAAACCTGCTTTAGAGCTATCTGCTATGACAAAAAACATTTCACTGTCTATCTCAAAAAGCTCTATATCATTTGGCTTGGAAATACGAGACACTTCGATATCCTGGAATTTGACAAATTTTGTCCAGCTTTCATCATACTTGTAAATGTGTGAGCCACCAAAGAGCTGTGCCACCACCACAAAGACTTGGTCACCAACAAGAATGGCTTTACATCCCACTATAGACTGACCTATTGCCAAAGGAAAAAAAAAAAAAGCATGTATATTAGTACAGCACAAAGCAACCTTTAAAACACAGAGATGTTACCAAATTACCTCTCCCCTTTTATAACCTGCACCATCGCACACTTTTGTCTTCTGCTACGTGCCATCAAGGTTTCTTTTCATGCTTTTTTCTTCCCAGTAACCAGAGAGATGACTTCAAATGTCACACCCTGCAAGGCATGCAGGTATGATGTACTGTAAAACCTTTTTATCCAGAATACTTTTTATTTCTCTGTTTGTTCAAACACACGGTTCCTAATATCCATAACATCTATTTAAGATAAATTTTATTATTTGAAAATATCAAGAGCAGTTATCTCGCTCCTCATCAGAAATCTGATTTTCTCTTGTATTTGGAATGTCTGTCTTTCCAGCTTAACTAGAAGAATGAAATATTGTTTATTTGTCTTGTTCCAGAAGTGTTGGAGTCAGCTTTTTGCTAATCTAAACGGAAATATTGATGCGTCTTGTGGATATATCACCTGGCAGCAGGATGAAAAAGATAAATCTAATTCTGTTGTTTCTGCTAGGTATTCCTGAGATTATGTTAAAACCAGAAATATTTAGGAATATTGCAGTTGCCAGAGTAGATCAGATCAGGTTATGGCCTGTTACAAGACTGTCGAGGTACACTTTGAAAGGACCACATCAAAAAAGTAACAGCCAGACTTCTTTGTTAGGGTTTGTTGGAAGAGGAGAGAATTCCTCTGTGAAGCACAGAACTTTAGTAGAACTGTAGCTTCTCGAGTTCCCAATGTGTGCTTGGTCAGTCACTAGAGCAGACTTGCCCCAGCTCCTCTCCTGGTCCCCTACCCATGGCTTTCACAGCTGGCCTGGGCTGATCTGCCACCCTCCCAGGGTGTACCTTCATCTCAAGTACCAGAAGGTATCTGCAGCACGGGCATGAGTGCTTGAGCTGGTCATCCAGCCCCTTCTGGTCTAACCTAGTCAAAACCAACTCTAGAAGAGCTTTGACTTGTTTCCTTCTGTAGGTTCACTGTAAAGGCAACCTTGACAACTTGCTCAGCTCTGCGAGCCCATGTTGTAAAGAGCTAAATTTAGATATCTAAATGCCAAGCATACAGTTAGTAATGCAATTCCCTGTGGAGAAAACAGCTGGCTCCAGAGCTCTACAAAACACTCTTCAGGCTCTGTAAGAGGCTCTTTGTGTGCCCGTGTCCCCTGGCAAAAGTCTCTCGCTCATGTACATTCCCAAGTCCAGAGCTCAAGCTCAGGAACACAGGACGGTTGTGAAACAAACCTGGGCACACACTCTGGGTATAGAGCCAGGACACAAGTCCCTGGCAGAAATGTCTCCTGATCATGTCATTCACAGGAAGGTGAAATACGCCTGAAAGGCAGATGTCTTTGCAAGTGGCCCAAACTCTCTAATTTCCAGAGTTTTATTAGGGCTCAGCTAGTTCTCTCTGGGCTGTTGACTTCTCAATTTACATGCACTAGCATCTATTTCACCCTATTTTGCCAAAACACATTGAAACGTAAAAGCACAACATTTTTCATTTCCAAAATTTCCTGAGAGAGGGGTAGCATCTTGCAAACTTTTGTTAGCGACCCACAGAGCTGATCTGAAGAGGTAGAGACATGCTGCCTTTGTAGAATTCAACACCAGATGAGGATGCAGCATAATCTTTGTTACTCAAAATGTAAGGTAATCTAACTGAATCTATCTAAAAATAATCTATCACATGTAACAAGGAACAGGAGGGAAGGATGCTCCATGGATAAATTTAGCTTCTGAGTCTTCAGAGCCACTAGCTTGAAGCAGCTGGGAAATCAGGCAGTGGATAACAGCCCTAAAGACTCTGTCCCTGCTTCACGATGTGACTGAGCACCATAAGTGTTGATTAGGGACAGAATAGTTGTTAGAAAATCAGCATCAGAATATCACCTGGCATCCACATCGTCTGCTTGTTTGATCAGTAACCGGTCCAGCATGATAACTGAGCACGTTTGTAAATTGAAAATAAACATGGAAGCTTTACAGCATATCTTTTTAAGTACCAACCATGGTTTAAATATTTTTATGTCCTTTTCAGCTGGCTTCCTGGCCATCCCATCCTAAAAGCATCCTTCAGACCTGTTTTCTTCTACGTGCAATAAAGTATTTTTATATTCTGTTTTGCAGACACTTTGGCAAGAGCGAGTGCTCCTTCAACTTCTACTTTATCTTGCTTTGTGATTAAGGCAGTCAGTGCTGAGCCAGGCCATGGTGTGAAATTCACAGCAACTGTTTGTGCCTTCAGAGCAATTTACAAGATCAGATGACAAAAGCCCAGTTTGTGCACTACAGTGAGGTTAAATATGTGTATCTTAACAAGATGCACTACACCATGGAGTCACTCATGTCCAAACATCACACGCTTTGGTCGGCCAAACTCAACAGAGATTCAGGACAAACCCCAACAAACCGGTCCCATGTAGGAATCTCATCCTTGTGAAATGCCACTGGAATCCCAGTGTTCATATACCTGTGATATTGTCGTAACTCCTGAAATTCATTTCAATGTGATCCCACTCCAGCACCATGCAGTTCTCCATGCTGGGCTGTGCAATGGCTACAAACACATCATTTTTTGAGTTGAATGTATCCACTGAAACGGACTGGTAGGGCAGAATCTGATGAACAACAAAATCTAGAAACATACATGTATGAAAGTTAGGACACACAGAGTAAGTGCTGGCTGTGTATAATGATTTACATTGAAGAGTAAATTAAATACACTGGATTTTGTATAACACCAGCATGGAAGTGTCAGTGGTCATGTTAAGCTTGCAGGAACATGGGAAAATGTCTCCCACTTTAGGGAAATACAGTTGACAAGAAGATCAAATAGGTAAATAGTGAAAGAAATCAGATTTTCCAGCTAGGATGACTACTATCACTGAAATCAGGATATTGAGAGAGAAGTCTCTTTCCCCACAGCTGGAAGTGTCTTTTCCATCAAGTGAAATGGCCTTGCCAGAAACACTTTCAAGCTGAGAGACAGCAACTACCAGCTGAAGTCCAATAACTTCTTAAGTCATGCAAATTTAATCACTAGCAATTTATGTTATGCTAAACCAGGCAGAAAGTGAAATGATATCTGAAGTTTGCCTGGGGACAACCCCATTTTGCCTAGACCATAGACAAAATGGTGTAATCAAAAACTCAGTTAACATAATGTTTTATAGGGCATTGTAATGTAGTTTAGGCATAAAATACAACCAACCTGAAAATTGCTATCCAGTGGAAAACTTATCCTAGACAATAAGACTGAGGAATTGGAGCAACCTGTAAAAATTAGGAGTGTAACTCCAAAATTAAAGATTTTTTTTTCTTAAAACCTGAGTGCCTTTGTAGATTCAATTCTCAAAGTCACTCTGGAGTAAATCTGCCGTCAGCACAAAGCCACTCTGGGGCAAAGCAAGGAGACTTGGGTCTGAAATTGATGTGACAGCTGGGCAACGTTATTATTATCAGAAAAAAACCCATAGTGTAGCAGAGCTGACAAAGAAAAGCTCTAGAATGGGGTAGGACGCCTGTGCTGAAGTAATGTATGCATATAGATATGTAGGAAAGGAATGGCACCTTCTGCCTGGATGGTATTTCTCTGCAGAACCAGACACTGCTCTCTTAATCTCTATTTGCTGCATGCCTTCACCATGCACTCCTGTGCTGGAAGGGCCTGAGCACCCAGGGATTTTGGTGAAATGGTAATTAAGTCCTCACTCAAGTCCCTCATTTTGGTGCATTATGAAATAATTGCTTCTGAATGAAGAACCCTCTGTTTCTGCATGCTTGAGAGCCTTGCCCTTGAGGAGTTACACTTCTGGAGAATAAAGATAGATGACTACCATTAAACAAACAGAGCAGATTCTACAGCTGCAAAAGAAATGACAGTCCTCATTCTTTGAGGGACTATTATAAATAGAGCCTGGACTTGGGTCATAAATGCTGTCAGGCAAACAAGAAAGTTATCTTCATTCTCACTGAGAAACTAAAAGGACTGGAGAAAACTAGCACTGAAGTATGTGGAAAGTAAAAGTGACTGACCAGAGCTAAAGGATGGAATAACAGCAGATACAGTCTACAGAATATAAAAGTATTTTTAAAATCTTGGGGGGAAAAAACTCAAAAAACTATTCCTGAAAAAGCTATGTCTTGAAATCTGAACAGTTGTGAAACATTTTTGGGGAATATGTGAGCTGAAACAAACCAGACTGTATGTAAAAATAGCTAGCAAACCCAGTTGAATTCAGTAAAAAGCAATAAACATTGTTTTTAGCACCAGCTGGGAATACCAAACTCTAATGTAGAACAGAGTTATACAGTAAAAAGATGCTGCCACGTCAGACTTGCCAAAACTTTAGGCCTTGGGGGCTTCATTTAGTTCTACGTACATGGCTTGCTTTAGTGCTAGAAAGAGATAGTACAGTAAATACAGAGCTGGGGGGGCTGTTTTCCAACATTTTTCTCTTCTGAGAAAAATGTCTTTTTCTCTTCCCTCTCCCCTGCATGGGAGAGGGAAGGGGATGCAGCCCTTGCTTTCCCCCTGTGCTCCTGGCACAGGGAGCTGTCCCCCTCTCCCTCCCACCCCATACACACTTTTGTTCTCCCTGTCTCAAGACACCTGATTTTCACACTGGTTTTTGCTGGCTGAGGCTGGACTGGTTCCCACATCCTCCATCCACTCTGCCTCTGGTCCCTGCGTGGTTGAACTGGCATGAGGAGTCATGGATGAAGCATCTGACAATTTTATTGGGCTGATTTCTCTTCTGGCAGACCCTGCTCTGGCTGATCCCAGCACACAGGAGCAATGATGCTGGCAGAGGAGGGGAGTGTGCAGGGAACACTGGAAGGCACTAAGAAAAAATGGGAGTAATGCTGTGTTTGGGCAGCAGCTTCTAAATTGCATCCTGCAAATCACTCCCACGCTCCCCACATCCTTTCTTCCCTGCAGTGGAGACTTCTGCTCCAGGACCTGAGTGTGCCAGAAGGGAGCACTGACCATCCCTTCTCTTCTCTCACCACAGATGTCCAGCACAGGAGCAAGTACAGAGCAGGTACCTATTAATTTGCAAACTACCTCCCTTCCAGGAGAGACAGGACCACCTCCAGAATCACAGGCCCAGCTGGTTAAAGAAAGGGGAAAACAAGCTTCCAAAGCTCAGTGAGATTATCCCTGCCTGCAGGTCTGGGCAGAGCACGTCCTGGCCATGAACACTGCCCGTTTCCAGTGGCTGTGGGAGCATGAGGCCTGTTTTCCAGTCTCCTGAAAGTCGGTTGCACACTCCCTTGTGGTGCTTACAACCACAGCACAGCTCACTCACACTCCCTATTGTCAGAGAAAAACAAGAAACTAAATGAAATGGCTCAACCTGCTTCCATGATGGAAATGGGAAATGGAAAAGACAGATGCTATCACAAAGAGAGTTAAATGTGCAGATCACCAGCACTGAATCACTTTTCTCTGTGAAGAAGCAACAGGACCATTTTGTTCTTTGTCTTTCTTTCTTTCTGTTTAAATTTGGCAGCACCTCTTTTCATCTCTCCTCCTGATACCACCGTAGCAGTTCATCCCATGCAACGAACTGACTGAGTTGACAAGACACGTATTTTACCAAGCAAACTGCTTTGTTACCACATCCCACATCCAGTCATGTGAGACACAGAGCATTGGAGACCAGAAATAATGGAAAGTCTGATCCCACCTGGCAAAGGAGGGAAATACTATCCTAACAACTAACATGAATGGAATTGGTTTGCAGAGCCCTGCCCATCACTGACTGGGAAAGGACGATAGACTTATGGGGTACGTTGCTTTACTTCAGAATATGGTATAAGCCTGAGCCTGTGACTAATCAACCCTCAAGGAATAAATATGGGCATATTTACACTCCCCTTGAGTCTGAGGGAGCCAATGGCAGGGAAGGAAAAGGATGCAGTAGCCTGACCCCACAGACCACGGGGGTCATACACAACAGTGAGTGACAGCCCTGTGCTGTGCTGCTCTGTGGGAGCACTTCTCCAATGGCATCTGAACAAATATTCAGCTGGGCAGCCCTTGCCCCACAGAACACCTTCAGGCTCCCAAAACTCCACTGCACACAAAATTACATTTACACTTGGTGTAATTTCGCTTACAGCAGGGAAAGGGATGCATGTTAATGGTGAGTTTTACCTGTAAAAACTTTATAGTTTCTAGATACAAAAAGGTGAAAGAGGTCAGGTAGGTCAGGATAGGTCTGAGGACCAGGTAAGGCTTGTTCTTGCACACTGTTAGTGTTACACAGTTACTTAAACCAGAGCGTGATGAAATAAAGTCTGCTTTTCCTTTTGTACTATTGCCTCTTGGTGATTTGGCAGACACGGGAATGTACCTTTGGTACCGTTCTAAGCTTCATTGCTCTCCTGTGTTTGATACCATTTTATGGAGCAGAATATTGCACTTTACCTCTGCTGCTCTTCTGACATAATTTTGAATTCTGAGTTCATTCTCTTTTCCTTTTCATATTGCCATAAAATTACTTTTCATACCTTATCCTGAAACTTCATTTTATGCTACTAGTAATACACTTTTCTGTTATCTTTTAATAATGATGACTGACTTAATGACAGATGAAAACTCGAACATCTTTGATACTGCCGTGTAGAAAAAAGGCAGAGTGCTGACATTCTATATATAAAAGACGAAAAACAATACAGTTACATGATGTGACTACATTTAAAGATAGGTAACTGCAGCTGTTTGGGCATAAAATATAAGCATAACCACATGCAAATTTCTTATTTCCTTCAGCATGCTTTACATTACCTAAAAAAAAAAAAAAAATCAAGATCCTAAACAAGACAGTAATCAGAATATTATTGGACATTTCTCTCCAGCTTAATGGAGTTCCATGAAGAACTGCTGGCACTGTTGCTACCACATTTGATGTTAATAAATCGTGGCTTATTAAATAAATATAACAGACACAGCCACATTTTGGAACTTATTGTTATTGCTTTCTGTGAAATACGGAGATTTGAGGAAGTGCATCTGCCATAACTACATGGCTTTATTCCAGATAATAGAAAGCATCCTGTGATGAAACTTAAGCCAAAGAATGAGTCATAATCAAGTCTTTTTGGATATGAAGAGTCAGAGCTCTTCTCCCTCTATCACTTAATCCAAATAAAAACTCGGTACTTACTTTGGCTTCGAAATGTAATTTTCCCATTTTATGGTTGTTCTAGTACTTGGTAATGCTTTATATGTAACCCTTTCCTCCCCCCAGGTCATGCTCACAGAACCAAAGGGTATTGTCTAAATGTCTGACATTGAACCATTTCTAGTGTGCTTAGAAATATACATTCTGAATACCTGTAGTGGTGCATTCATAATCAAAACTTGTCACATCATTTAACTTCTTATCCTGATATTCTGCTGGACCAATACACAGGACATCAGAAACAGTGGAATTTGTCATCTTTAACCACAAAAACAACCACTTGGCTTTGCAGTCACACTCAAATTTATTTCCCCTTAAATCTCTAAAAAACACACAGAAATAAACATATTTGAAAAGGTTGATAGCAATATGAGCACTACAGAACTGTTATCACCTCAACATGCTGAGTTTCAAAAGAACTGACTATCCTTGAATTGTTTTGAGTTGCGAACAGGAAAGTTTCTTAAGTTTTATTTGGACTCTTACTATGGGCTCTCCTTCACAGAGTTTTTTTAAAAAACTGTTACAGTCTATGCTGACATATAATCATAGTAATAGAGCACTGTGATCCACGTGTAAAGTTACTTTTTTGGGACGTTTGCATAGGATTAGGGCTGTAATGTGATAAATCCTGGCAGTCAGGTTGTCTGCTGCAAGCCTCCTTCACCTACTGCTGACATTCCTTCACTGAACTGTTCCAGCACTGCTGGGTGACAGGGTGGCCTTGCTGCCACCATTTCCCAGTGACATTAAAATGAAGATGTAAGGCTTGTACCTATTGGTCGAGTCGCTGCTGCTGTAGAGTCAACTGAACCTCCCCCTAGTAATGTACTCTATATACAACTTCAACACTGTACTTGTTCTTTGATCCCTTGGCAATTTTTGTGGCTTACAATTATATTTTGCTGTTTGGGGAAGCCAGGCCAAAAATAGGGGAAGCCGACTAGCAGCTCTGTTATACAAGGAAACACTGGCAGTGTATCAGCAATGTGCTACAACTGCACAAAAATAAGGGAAAAAAGTTTGGGATTTTTTTTAATTGATGCCTTTTCATCTCAGGGAATATATGTAACTTTAACAGGGAAAAATGTTCGAAGGAACTGTAGTTTTAAAATTCATTGTCTCCCTTTCCTTAAAAAACAATTCACATGAAACATCAGAAAAAAAGCACGATAACACAAGCTACATACAGCATCAAGAAAGCAACAGAGCAACAGTGATTTAAGAAATAGCAGTTACCTTAGAGGAGTCTATCAAGGAAACAATCGTAAAATGAAAAGAGCTAGAATAAAATAAACATTTTTTGTGTGTGTGGAGATACCAGACACAGCACCACACACCCAGAACCTAAAACTGAGAGCAGTAGAGTGACACAAGCAAGCACCCCGTAGAAAGGTTCTCATTACTTACAATTCAATTAAAGAATCTAAATCACTGAAGACATCCCTTGGCAGAGCTTTGAGATGGTTATTGGCCAAAGAACTAGAAAAGAAAGTTAGATCTTAGTATGACTGCTATCTTGTCTGGCAACTCTTACCAAGACTGAGCTCTCTCACGTGTTGCTAATTCTGCTAATCACAGAATCACAGAATCAGTAAGGTAGGAAAAGACCATGGAGGTCATCAAGTCCAACCTATCACCTTATCTGGTACTGTCCAGCCAGTGGCATTATTAGCACTTACCAGGAGCAAACAATTATTATTCTCATTCAAGAATGGCAATTTTTCAATGATACATAAATTAAAACATTTAAAGCCTTTTTATTGCCCAAATGCAAGTGTAACACAGAGCAATCACTGAGCATGCTGAGCAGAAGCAGAATGTTAATCCTGGTGTGGTGGTGCTGTCAGTGCTGGTACTGGGGGTACCAGCTGCGTCCCAGCAGGAGCTGTGCCTGTGCACAGGCAGCCCAACATAAGGCAGTGCTGCCCAAACAGGAACTGATTTAAGGAGAGCATTTGATTTATGGGAAGCATGTTGCTGACAGCAAAAGGACACACAGAGGGAAGAGAGATATTATGTGTAGCAGGAAACCCAGTGGTCCCTCAGAAGAATTTGGTTCCAGTAGAAATTACTCTACCAAGGGTTAAATAACTTACAGATGAGTCAGGTCTCGAAGGCCACGAAATGCATTTCTTGAGATGGATTCAATTTTGTTTCCTTCAATGAATCTAGGGGGAAAAAATAGTGTTTTACAATACTTTAATTGACATTTTTATTAGCATCACCAGGGCTTTAAGGTATGCTTGCCAAATTCGGCAGGTTCCTGGGCAGCTCCTTCAGACTGAAAGGTAGGAAGTCTCAGTGGAGCTGCTCACATTCTCTTATCCCCTTTCCTTGGGCAAACTGCAAGGAATGATGCAAGTACCAGGCAGCACAAGGGACAGCACATGACACAAACATCCAGCAGAAAAGGAACAGAGTGAACAAGGTAAAACAATTGTTCCTCCCTTGGTTAACCCTCTTGGGGTGTGTGTGTGAGATAAGAGGTCTGCATTAGAAGGGGATCCTGAGAATGGCTTTAGAAGCTGAAGTCCTACCTTCCCCTCAGAAATCACCTGCATTTTAAAACCACGGTGCAGCACAGAGGTGCCAGGGCTGCCCAGGGTGCAGACTGACACTGTCATGGGGAGCTCCAGTGGCTGCATGCTCAGTGCCACCTCCACATCCACACAGCCCTGACTGGAACTGCAGATGTTCAATATCAATAAATGGCAAGACCACTGCCTTGTTTTTTTTTTCTGGCTGCCACGGCTCAGCTCTCTCCAGCCAGGATGTCACCTCTGCAGGGTGCCCAGCTGCACACAAGTCACGGCCCTGTGCACTGGGGGAATAACGACAGGCATATATCGATTCCAGGAGCACACTGCTCCTCCTGGCTGCACGTCAGCATTTAAAGAAAGAGCTGATATTTGAGCATCTTGACCCCTGAGCACTTGAGGACACATCCGTAAATACATCATCAGCCCAACAAAGTGGTTGCAGCCAGGTGGCCATCAAGATATTGCATGGTACAGCTGTACCTGGATGAAGACAACTGCATGCTGACGATAGAAGTTTTGATGAGATAAGAGTGTCTCCCTTCCCCCTATGCATCCTTGTTTGTCTCCCAGAGAAGTTACAGGAAAAATGCAATGAGAGGAGGTGTCTTCTTGAAGTGACTGGGACCCTGACAGCCTGCAAAGGGTGAGGATGAGAAAGTGATGTGTCTACATGGAAGATGTTGGAAGAGGATCAGCCATTACAAGGTTGTCTGGGGACAAGAATTCAATCTGCAGAGCAGAGAGCCACACTGCTTCCTGACACCCTCCCTGGCACTGGCATCCCTGCACAGTGCCTGATCTCTGGACTGTGTGGATAAAAAAGGCTCTACTGCACACGGTGCAGCAAGATGATGCAGATTGGGGCTCAGAAATTCGCTGGATTCTTGAGTCACCACCTTGGCCTCCAAGTGATGCTACCGTGGGAGCACCACTCTATCCGACAGCAAAGCTCCCGTCTTTATCAGACCTGTTTTAGCTAAACCCTGTGACTAATACTTTTCTTAAAAGGAAAAGTGGTGAGCTAAAAACAAGCAACAAAAAAAAAAAGGATCAGGGAATGAAAGTAATGAAAAACATGCAAGTGGACTATGTAAACAAAATGCAATTTAAGTAAATTTAATAATATAAATAATTACAATAATTTAAGTTGTATGAAATATATATTTATGTTTTTGTAGTTTATTATACAGAGATAAATTACATGGGCATTAAATGGGATATGAGAAAAGAGGCAAAGTTGAAGAAGAAAGTTAGGAGAAGATAAGGAGAATGGTATCAAGGTTGTTCTGGGCAGTACACAGGTACTCTGCAATTCCTCTTCAGGCTGCCTGCAGGTCAGGACAGGCTTTACCACCTCTTGCCTGAGGTTCAAATCCCCTTGGCAGTGATGTTCTGGAAAGCCAAGCCAAAGTCCTGCTAAGCATCACCTTTTGGTGTGCTGTAATTGCAAAGAGACACCTTGCATTCGTGGCATCTTTTAAAAATGCACTGTAACCTTTGACAAATCATGAGCAACCATAAAGAACATTTGCACAGGAGTGAGACATAAATCCTTCATCTCCCCTGCTCTTGGGAATCCCAGTGAAGACCAAGACTCCATAACAGGAATCTTGGCAACTTATCAAAACATCTTTATTTATAAAGAACATAAAATACAAAACTTACAGGTATTCTAGATGGAAGAGACCAGCAAAGGCATCATCTCGTATAATAGTGAAGGCGTTGGAGTTCAGCAAGCTGAAAATGGAGAGCAGGCTTTAGGAAAGCACATTAAAACTTGACACACTAGATTATGCCTGTTGTGTTTATTGCCCACGACCACCCTGATCTAACTGCCTTGAGCCCATATTGCCCCACCAATGGAGCACACATAAAATACTGTGGAATGGTCTATTAAAAAAGATAAATCAAAGGCATTATGCAATGGTAGTTAGTGTTCACTACTCCCCAGGAAAAATGCTTGCTGTGCCACTGACCTTGGATAAATGCAACCTGGTCCTCAACTTTGTGGTCCCCTGAGCAGGACAGGCCACCATTAGAGGGTATGTCTGCTGAGTGTGGACTCCAGTTGCTTACCACAGCTTTGAATAGACCATCTCAGCACCAGTCATCAGCTCCCAAGCACCAGCACTCACTCAGGCAGGTGCAGTGGGTCAGCACTCACTCATTCTGTGCTCCCAGGGGGATGCTCCAAATCTGAACTGCAGATGGGATGCAGCACATGGTGAGGGAGGAAAGCAGCTATTTTATCAGCTGGAAACACAGGTATACCCTAACCACCAGAGTCCTGCTATCCTTATAAAGCAGAGCCCTGTGTTCTCAGGTGGCAAGGAAGAGCAGCAGTGCTGCCTCCACCAGGCACTGCCTTGCCCTCCTCCTGTGTGAACCTCAGGGTCAAAGCAGGTTAAAGCTGCACCAGAGTGGCTGTCACCTGAGCCAGGGCAAGGCTGTCAGGGAGAAGGATGCTATGGAGGCTTTGCCAACAATGTTCCTTCCTTGCTGCATCAAAGCACAACAGTGAGAGAATTCCAGTGTTGATGTTCAAAGGCACAGAGAGTGATCTCCTTTCAAGAAAATAGCAAAACTTCTTATGTGATGGGAAAAACAAGTGCTACTCAAAAGAAATAATTTCTGGAAAATCTCAGCATTTTTTGCTGTGAGTGAATATGTCTGCACTAATCACTTCATTAGAGCAACTTATTAATCCTTGTTTTGAGGCATTTTACTAAAATTAATTTAGAAGACTAATGAACATGAAATGCAAACTTTCCCTATGGTCCTTGGATATTATGCTAACACTAGACAAATGCTCCTTAAATTATCCCGAAGAAATCTGACCAAGATGCAGACTGCCATCAAAAATAAGTCCTTATGTTACTACTCTATCATGATTACTGCCACAGAAGACATTGTCCTAAGATGACCAAGTGCTCAATTATGCATGCAGCTCTTTTGCTGTTTAATCATTATTTTTCCCTCAAGTTTAAGGGAATAGTCACAAATTACACTAACAGACTGAATTTGTCAGAGTCCAAGGTGGTCGTGATGGTGACAAATCCCTCTCGCTGCCACATCTGACTTCTAGCATGAAGTCACATGAGCAACTTCTGACTTCCTCAAAAATTACCTCTGCCCCACCTTCTCACACACTCTAACATCTCCTCCTGGAAATCTACTATACCTAAGGAAAAGAGACAACCTTCTTTTGCTCTTCCTCCTTTTTCCTAGTACCGCTATCCAAAATAAGACAGATTCCCCCTTCCCGTCTCTGATTTTCCACCCCCAGTTTCTCTTAACCCACCTTTGGATCCTTCCCTTCCCAGCTGGCACAGGTCTGTTGTCTGCCCCCCTTCACCCATGGGCAATCCTCCTGCCCTTTGCTCAGAGCTCTATACTGACCCCCAAATCTCACAAAAACTTAGTTTAGAGACCAAAGTCATGCTAAAGTAGGTGAAAGCTCCCGTCCCTTGCTTTGTGTATTCCTTCCTAGCATTTTGCACAGTGTGCTGCTCCCCCCAGCAGTGAGACAAGCCTTTGAGTCAAACAAGGTGGGGTTCCTGAGGACAGGAAGCTGGACATCATGCTACCAGTAGGGATTACCTCTTGCTAAGACCAATTTTATCATCTAGCTCTGTGGCAAGCACTCAGCATTAGGTTTCTGGCAAGCTTCAGACCTTTTTGCTGAATTTTTCTTTGCAGCATGTCTTTGCCTGAGGGTAAGCCAGTCCTTACAGGGGGAGGCATGGAGGGTCTGCTTGGTATCAAGTGTTCCTGGCAGGCTTCACTGGGCTGGGCAGGGTGCAGGATGCAGCTCAGCTTCGCTGCTGACTACCAGAGAAATGAGTATCCCGGCTCCCCAGGGGTGCTGTACTGCAGTCTGTGCCTCTGTACCTTCCCTGCTGCTGCCTCCCAGGACAGCTAAATTAAGCAAGTTTGGGTAAGCTCCTCGAGATTCAGGCACGTATCTAACTGCAACATGGGCACCACGAAGTGACAGGAAGATGGGAGGGCTGCAGAGTGCTGGGAGCTGGACCACTCTCTCCTGGGACAGTGGACACCACTGGCTCAGAAGGCATCCCAGGGGTCCCCTCCAAATGGAATCCTGAAGCAGAATCATGCTGCAGACAACACTAGCACTTGACACACAGAGGCTTCCATCTGGAGTGTGTCCCGGCAGCCTCTGCTTGTTCCGTGGTGCCTGCAACATCCTAAAGCCAGTCTCAGACTCCCGGCACAAAGTGAGCAGCAGTGAGAGCCACCACATGACTCCGGAGGAGAAAACTCAGCCCTAAACTGATAAAAGCTGAAGTTAAAAAAAGGAGAGAAACTTAGGGCATCAGAAAACATTTTGCCCTCCTTCAGTAACTAAATACACATTTTATGGTTTATCAGGAGAAAATGCATCCCTGTTACGAAAGGGTGGCAACATCGGAGTGCTGGGGATTTAGCTGTTACCTCCCTTTTTACAAAGGAAAGGGACTCTGTTCAGGAGAAACGGAGGGCTCCATGCTTACAGGGACTCTAGAAGGAACGGGCGAAGTGCTACTTGGCCGTGCTCTTTTCGAGTGCCATACTTACAGCAGCTGCAGGGAGGGCAGGTGGGAAAACATCCTGTCCTTGACTTCGGAGAAGGTCCCGTTCACCAGGCTCCTGGGAAAAGAGATGCCACCCATCAGGCGGGACCGCCCCGCATCCCTTCCCCGCGCCGCCTGCTCCCCTCCCGCACTCACAGGGAGCCCAGGCCGGCGGGCAGGCTGCGCGGCGGCCCCG
>WEKX01011943.1:12268-24783 GCA_013390025.1 Pitta sordida
AGACCTCTTCTTCCAGGCTGACGACACCAGAACGAGAGGGCACAGCCTCAAGCTACGCCAGGGGAGGTTTAATCTTAACGTTAGGAAGCGGTTTTTCACGGAGAGAGTAATTGCATATTGGAATGGGCTGCCCAGGGAGGTGGTGGAGTCGCCATCCCTGGAAGTGTTTAAGAGAAGACTGGACGAGGAGCTTAGTGACATGGTCTAGCTGGGGGGTGTAGGGCTGGATGACCCTGGGCCCCTTCCGGCTCGAAGTGGCCTGCTAGACTGTGAGGCATCTAGGTTGGTATTACGCTCTAGGATGTGCTCTTGGTCACTGTACGGGTATTAGATGGTGAGTTGGACTAGATGATCCTTGTGGGTCCCTTCCAACTCATAATTTTCTGTGATTCTGTGATTCTGTGAACAACAATATTAATAACAAAATTGTATAAAGAGAGGGTGATTTACATGCAAGACTGCTTGGCCCGGAGCCCAGCTTGACACAGTGTGATCCCAAGAAAATTAACAGTATCCAATGGGTTCCCCATCTGCAACACTTTGTTTGACCCAAAGCCACAACCTTCTTCCTGGAAGCAAGAGTCCCTTACTTGTGTCAAAGTGGTATAGCAGGATGGTAATCATTTCACCTTGGATTATATGATATCTTCTCTCTGCTCCTGTCTTCCAGCTGAGGGTCAGAGGACATTCAGTGCCTCAGCTTTTTTTCTCATCCTTTGTCACTATGTTTTTACCCTGCATCCAGTAAAGGATGAAGATTCCCCCTTAGCTAATATATTTATAGAATAATTTCCTATTGTCTTTTGCACAAGTAGCCCGATAATATTATTTTTAATGAATTATTTAAATGGGATATCAAGGTTGCAATTTTTTGCCAAAATAAGAAGTCCATTCAAAGACCAAGCAACTATACTTGTTTCCTGAATGTGATGGTAGGTGAAACTGACATGTGCAAATTCTGGCCTTTTTTTTCCAGAAGATCAGACTGACTCTGAGGATGTAGACCTGGGAAAAAAGTGTCTTATTTCCTGCGGTTATAATTAGTAGTCCATTTGTGTTTTATGTCTCTTCAATTCAATAGTCATTGACATATAGATAAGAGGAACTGACTTGTTTTTTTTCAGAGTACTTAGGGATAATTTATAAAAAAAAAATTAACCTAGATAATTCAGAATGCACTTCCATTAAGATCTGTTCATCTGAATTGCACTAGCAAAAGGCATGCCAATAAGGTTATAAATTAACAGGGATGGGTTTAAACTGTAAATTGAATACTTACAGTTCCTACTATTTATAAATCCATTTTTCTTTTATTTTAACACTAATTTGCTACATCTCTGGTTCTGAGTTACCTTCCACTCAAAAACCAGAATCATCGCTGAAGCTTTCTGCTGCTAGAAATTCTGAAATGTAATTGTCACTTGCCAGTCTCATATTGTTAATCTGAGACTTTTACTGGTTTCTGTTTATTTCTTCTTTGCTTTTCCCATAAAGAATGTGGGAAATAAGAGAAAAAGAATAAGAGAAAAGAATAAACAGAGGTAAATAATATCAGCTATGAAAACAAAAGGATTTGGTAGTCGCTACATATATTTTAAGTACTGTGGATTTACTAGTCTTACTTCTTCTTTTATCTGTTCCGTACTTTCCTTTTCTATTTGAGAACTTTAAGTTTTACAACTTTAGGAGATATCAGAGAAAATTATTAAAGAATACTACCCAAATTATTACCATCTACCTTTATTATTGGAAAAATATTTTTGCACCCAGTGAGGTTCTTCAGGCTTTATTTTCCTATAATATGGATGTTTGCTAAAGTTAATTATTACTCAGTGTTCATAATACTGGAAGATTCACTCATGCTAGTGAACTTTAAATAAGATGAAAATCAGAGATAAGTAATTCATAAAAAAGGCAAGCTTCAGGCTCTTCCCTAAAGAGACCGAATTTTAAGGATCCATATTTATATGTAACAATCTATGTTTAATGTAAAAAAATATTTTTTTATGTTATAAGAGATTTGAAATAGGAGACAAATTAGAATAGCAATGTAAGAAACAGTGTGTTTCTCACTTTCCTAGTGGAAGGGAAGGATTGTGGAAGAAAATATCATTAAGGGGTTTCTTAAAAGTATGTGAGTGTAGGAAGTGTTACTGTATTGTATTCTTTTTTTAAAAATAAAATTCTTCATCCTTATAATATAGAATGTTTCTTTTCTTCTGGAAATGTTTTACTTAGTAGTCAGAGATTTTAAGACGAGCTCATAATTTTTTTCGGTGGTTGATTGAAGAATTGAAACTGAAACAATTCCCAAATCTGTCCTAGGCTATTGACTGTGTAGAAATTTGTGTTGAAAAAAAATTGACTTCTGATTTTGTTTTTTGTGAAAAATTGAAATCTTGTTTTCCATTCATGCAAAAAACTATCCTAAAAACTTATATGGATCTTGAACAAGTCATTTCAAGTCTTAAGAGTTAAAACACTTTACGCTTCCTTGGCTCCATGTGTATTTATGAGCATGAAGGAATATCATTAGGAACTCACCTGTCTATAATTTTATTTGTTATGTGTATTCTGAAGATGATTCTATCATTTTTAAATTAGGAAGCTCTAATAAAATACCCTTGCATAATTACAAATTTTTCAAGAATCAGGTCCCAACAGACATACTGTATTAAGTCATTCAGTTTTGGATGAAAAAAATAATACTAAAAATAAGATAAATTCCATTCTGTGCTAGGGGCCAAGTTTAATTTATGAACACAAATGTAGCTACCTGGACTGTTCTATGAAGTTTACTGAATTTTTAAAATAATTTTGAGCCCCTTTTTCTGATCCTTGCAGTTTTCTTAAAGAAAGCATGGACATCAAAATAGGATATAACACTATTTATTTCAATAATACTGTTGCTTATTAGGATTTTTCAGTGAAATAGGAAGTCAGTTTCTATTCTTAATTATCAGACAATTCACTGTATACTACTCAGGTCATGGGAAGCAGTTATTGCTTTCCCACTCCATTAAGTTCAAAATGCTTTATCAGTTTCCTAGTTGGAAATCCTACTTCATGGATTTAATTTGCTTCTTAAATCATCATGCTTTCATTTGCTTCTTAAATTATCAAAGCAGATTCTAAATTATTTTTTCCATTATCATTGTCCAACCCCTATTGTCATCCCTTCCAATATCTGCAAATATCAGTATGTACGGTGATTTACTCTTTATCTTACTTCAGGATAACAAAGATGTGTGGGCTAGAGATGTGAAAATGAGATAATGTTCTGAAGGACTAATGAGTTTTGAAGACAGATGAGAAGGGGAGTATTAAATCGAAAAATTATGGGTAAAAGAAAATAAGTAAAAAGAAAGACATTTGCATAAGCTGAAATTCTGACTTGATCAAAGTAAGTATGTATTAAAATATCCTCTGCCTTCATTAGGGCCAAGATTTGACTTACCTTACGTATTTAACATTTTCTAAAGCCAAAGAGCAACCATGAGTTCAAGCCAGAAGGAAACATGCTGATATAAATATGAATATGGTTTTAATTAAAACTAAGAGAATAATGGACTTTTTTAGTGAGTAGCTGAGTCAAAAATTCAGGCAAACTTTCTAATTTATTTATTTATTTATTTATTTATTCTAATTTCACATTGACAGCAACAAATATTTTATTTGTTCTTTTCTATTTTTTTTTAATTTGGCCTTATAAAAATATGTTTTTAAAATAAAAAGAAATAACCTCCCCCTATAAACAGTTGAATCAATGTTCTAACCCTTCTCAAAAATAATAAGCTTAAAAATATGGAATGGGAGTCGTTTTCTAAACTTTTCTTGCTTACTCTGTAGAAGAAACCTTTTATTTAACCTTTTGTGTCTGCCCCAGAGAGCTATCTGGATGAGCCTGAACCATGTTCAGTGCACAATTCAGAACAGTTTCAGGTTCCTTATACTCTAAGACAGAGTATAAACCTTAAGGTAAAGACAAATAGGATCAGTTTTACTATAAGCAAAACATTCATACCATTGTACTCCTAACATCTGGGGATTAAAGCTAACATTTTGGGGCAGATGGCATTTGCTTATGTATTATTTCGTTATTTCCTCTTATCCATGAAGTACCATTGCTTTCATTTGGTATTGATTTCTCCATTACTTTATTTGTCAGGTGGGTGTGGATCTCTTCTCTTGGGCTGACGACACCAGAACGAGAGGAAATGGCCTTAAGCTACACCAGGGGAGGGTTAGACTGAATGTTAGGAAGAGGTTTTGCACAGAGAGAGTGACCGCTCATTGGAATGGTCTGCCCAGGGAGGTGGTGGAGTCACCATCCCTGGAGGTGTTTAAGAGAAGACTCAATGAGGAACTTAGTGACATGGTCTAGTTGGTGGGGAGTTGGACTTGATGATCCTGAAGGTCCCTTCCAACTTGGAATAACCTGTGAATCTGTAAATGTTTGTCTCAGGGCCTTTCATACTTATTCTCTGCTAGAGAAAAAAACATTTCTGAGGAATGTCCTCATTTAGCATACAATCTTGTGTGTATGACATTTAAAGGCTTAGGAGAACACCCCACATGGAGAAATTACTATACTTTAAGGTAATGGAAATCTTTCTGATGGGTTTTCTAGGGGCCTCTGCATCCAATGAGTAATGCTAGATTGCTCCCAGGGTGCTTGGGGTAGGGAGAACTCCAAGTACTTTAGTTACTTCAGGATCAGGCACTCTTCTCAGTTTTACTGAGAATATTTTTGTTAGTTTATGAAAAAACAGGTGAGGTAAAGCAATGCAAGACAAGTAAAAAGCCAAAAAGAAGTGCACCTGTTGAGGGGAAGGCCAACCTCAAGCTAGAAGAGGAACAGATCCACTGAAAAGTGCTAAAACTCCAAGGAAAACATCATTAGAAGACAGGAAGTCAGAAAAATCCAGGGTTAGATGCTCCAAGGATCTGTGGTGACTGACCTGTCCCCACCAGACTGGAAACTGTTGGGCTTGCAAAGACTCATCAGGTTATCTGCAACAGGTATGGGAAACATGCAATGTTTAACTTAGCAGACAATTAGTACCAATTGTTGCATATACTGATCAATATATAATTGTTTTGTATGCATGAATATTATAAATTTCAACCCCCAAACCTTCTATGATTCTATGATGTCATGCTTATGAGGTCTAAGTCTGCATCATAGAAATCAAGATATATTTTATGTACAGAACTGATTGCATACCATGCATGAAACTTCATTGAGATGTGACAATGCTTTCTATTTCTGTTTCACTGAGCCACTCTGAGAGCTTGACTCTAAAGTTAGATTCTACATGTCCTCATTATGAATGTATACCTTACAGCCGGAGTCTGGCCCCCACTTTTTTAGGCAGAATTACATGGGTAGGTAAATGTCAATATTAAGACATAAAATACAGTGATAACCAAATTCTTCTGGGCAAAAGAACAACTGAGCAATGTAAATTACTTTTTCATATCTTTTTCCTCTTTTCCTTCTGAACTCTGGCTTGCAAATGACTCATATACCTTTAGTAGAATATAAGAAAAAGAATAGTTTCATATCCTATCACAACGACTATGAACATCATGAATGAGTCATTAAAATTATACATCACTTGTGTCTTAGATAACTTTCATCAGAAGGATTTATCTTATTAATCTGAGAGAGCAGAAGGTTGCTTCTGGTCTATCTCTTGGTATGAACAAAATAAAAAGTCTGTGTTGACTCTTATTTAATGATGACAAAATGTGCAACTTGAACACCAGTGTGAAAAAGAAACTGTGTACTTCTAATTTATTAGTAAAGTGTAGAAAAGTTGCAAATTTCAGTATCCTATATTCAGAAGTCAGAAAATATTGTTAGTAATCTGAAGAACAAAAAAATCCAGTAGAACAGAAAAGATTTTCTCAAGAAGCAGATTTTTGAACGGAACTTATGCAGGAAGGAGTGTAGTTAATAATTACAGGTAGTGTGTTCTTTAACACAGCAGTAGAGCAGTAGAGTAAGCTGAGTTTTTAAATTTGATTTCGTTGATGCATTTTTTATCTAGAGTTTTTTGTTTGTTTGTTTATTTCCAGCCCCGCCCCTCTTCCCCTCTCCCCCTTATCTTGCTAAAGGCATTACTTCCTTTGGTGCTATGAGATTCTAAAGAACAAATGTTAAATATCAATGGAATGGTTCACTGTATGAAGGATGCCATTTGGCATCTCAGGCGTGTAATAAACCTGTCACCTAAGGGAGAAAGTAAATACCATATCTCAGGGTTTTTTATGTACACATCTTAATCTCTGTTTTCCTCTCACATCATTTTCCCAATTATATTTAGTACATCTGAATAAATGTTCTAAAATATTTTATTGATGTAGTTTGAAATTACTGGCAATTTTTATTTTCTGGATGAAACATTCCTTGTTGGAATAGGTATTGCACATTAAAAAAAAAATTCTTTTTAACATGATCAACTTAACATGATTTTTTGGTATACCCATATTTAGTCAAATCTACCAGCCAAATGTAAAAACAGAGAGAACAACTGATAAACAGGGGTTATCTATGTAACATCTGAGAATATAATTTTTCTTTTCTCTCTTTTGGAATATGGCAACACAGTGCTTTAAAACTTTCCATGAGGAGACACTTTGAGTGAACAAGTACATGAATACATGTATGTGTGTCTGCATTAAAGAGTGATATGAGAGAACAAAGAGCTAGATTTCTAAAGATATAAAATAAGAAAATTCCATGGAATTCAATGGTAGTTTACTGAGGCAAACACCTGAGGCTTTATCATCAGAAAATTTCTAAGTCCTTCAGCATGTCTGTATCTTCATATTCCTGAATGGCACTAGATATGATTAAGGCATGGTCAATACATTAATACATCTCGAAATATGTTATTATTGGTTTTAATTATTTTTATAATGATAACCATGGATTAATCACTACTTAAAATATTAAAAATGTTTTTACAGAAAAGTAGACCAAAATTTTTCATTAGATTAGTATTTTATGAATTGGGAGGAGAAACACTAACGATTACAATGAACTCATTAAAATACAATAGTAAATATATTAGAAGATAAATTTAATTATTAAAATGTCTTAGATTTTACAAATTTGTTTTATTTAAGTTACCATAAAATCACTCGATGGAAATTGTGTTTTGATGAAAATTCAAGACTTTTTTTTCTGAGATTAATTTTAGACAGATAAAAAATAATTTAGGGAACATTGCAAGTAACACTAAAGGGCATTATTAGGGCAAAAATATTTTATTTTTGAAATAAGGCAGGATGATATTTGTACAGTCATGCCTTGCTGCACTGCGACTTCTCCATTGTGACCTCGCTGGTTTGCAAGAAATTTCCCCCCATGAATCTGCCTCAGTGACTCATGTAGCTTCCCGTTTGATGCATGGGCGGTACCTCTGCTTCACCGAGGGGCAGCGCCGGCACTCAGTATGGGGAGGGAATGGCCCAGCCCCGTGTGGAGAGCACATGGTGCCTCTTGCTCGCCATGCTGCATCCCCTGCCCCGCGCCTGTGTGTCTGCATGTCTGGTCCCTACCATGGAAGGTTTACCCTTCCTTATGAATGCTGTGAAGGTTCCATTTATAGACCCACGGGACTACAATAAATGGCGCAGTGACTGGGAGGCATGGAGCACCCTCGCTGTGGGGCTGGGCCATGCCACCGCCACAGCTGCTGCACTAGGAAGAGGCTTCTGTTCCCCCATGTACATATCGTACGTAAAGGGCAAGAAACTGTGACATTGACGCCACCCTCCACCATAAGGGTGTCACAGTGTTACAAAGTTAAGGTTTACCAGGCTTCGAGAGCACTGACCAGAGTCCAGGGACACCCCTTCTCCATTGTGGCCCCAGAGCTTCCCCACTGCGGAGGCAGCGCAAGCATGCGCAGTGGCAGCAGCCTGTCGACAGCTGTAGAAGCGGCAGCATGGCTGAAGAGATGCCCAGGGATTCTCCGGGGGTCTCCCCAGGCAGAGAGGATTCAGAAACAGTTCCCTTTGTTCCCCTGTGCTGCGAGAGTCTGTGGGGAGAAGTAGAAAACACTCCCCAGCGCTCCAGAGTGGGGGGGAGGGGTGGAGTGATGGGGGTGACCTATATACATATTAATGACCTGAGCTTGTTTGCAAATTAGATGTCTTGTGAGACCTAGAGGAGACCCATTCCTCGCAAATTAGGAGGTATAACTGCATTTGTGTATTGTATATTTCTAGATTGTGTTTGTATTGCATGTCAATTCTTTTTCTAATTTTCTAATATTGATAAATTTTATGTAAATCTACTGAAATTTCTACAAACATCATTGCATGTTAAGCAGAATGGAAAGGGTATGGACAGAAATATCACCTGAGCAAAGAAACATTGTCAAGTTCAAATAAAACAAAGCATTTCCTTTCCTGGAAATATCATAAGTTGCTCTTTTATAGGAGTAAAGTACCAGATTCAAAGCTATCTTCCGTTGCATAGAAACATGGCATCATATGGTTTTTGGATGTGGCAAAATATATAAGAATTCAGAAAAGCTTATGAAGAAAATACATCTATTTTCATTGCTGCTAACTGTAGTGGTTCAGTAAATACTAACAATGGAATGGGCTTTGTGCTGAATGAAGACAGAAGCTGTAGAAATGGAAATTCAATTTTTTTTGAGGATTCAAAGTTGTTGAAAAATTAGACCTGCGTATCATAAACCCTGGATTCACTGCAGAACAGATTTTTTTTTTTCCCATCTGATCGGTTTACATTAAATGTACTGCAATTAGAAGGAAAAAGGAATTTATGAACTCCATGTTAAAACAGCGAATTTCCTAAAACTAAACAAGAAATTCATAAAGATTGCTGGGTTAACAACACAGGACTGACACACTTTTTCATGAAATTCAGCAACACAACAAGCACAAATATGGACAGGGACAATATAGACTTTATAATTCCCCCTCCCCAGATGCCACCTGGCACACGGGAGGACTCGATGTGGACTGGGCTCTGGACAGAGGCCACCAGAGACTGCTGCAGTCCCAGGCACCACTGGAGTCTGTCACTGGGGCTGGGGGGGTGTGGTGCAATGCTGGTAGGAGGTGCATCCTGTTGGAGACCTGGAGGTCTCCAGGAAGGTTGATGACAGTGAATTTCTATTCACTGTATGAACTATGACCTGTGGAAAGAGGTATAAGAGCACATGGAAAACCTGTTCTTTCTTCAGTCAAGTAAGGAATCTCTTTAATGGTTGAATTTAGGATTTGCTTTAGAAAGTAATTAGTTCTGCACCGGTGAGACAAATTATACTTTCAGCTAACCTGCCTTTTTGGAGGTAAGTGTCAACATACTAGTGGTTACTGCTGCGTGTACTTTTGGCCACCATGAGAAAGACAAATATGTTCTTGCCTTGTATATTTAGAAACTCCTAAAGTGCTGTGAAATTGTAAAACTACAAAATCACTCGTGATACTTAACTTGTCCAAATTAAAAGGAACATTTCCTCAGCACTCCTTGTCGTGGTTTGACCCTGGCTGGATGCCAGAGATTCACCCACAACCTCTCCCAAAGGAGAAAAAAACTGGGAAAAAGGTTTCACACAAGCAAAACAACACAAGCTACAAGTTGGAAATATAAAGGACTTACTTATTAACTAACAAGATCAGAGTTTAATGTGAGAAACATCATTCTAAAGGCAAGCTTTTCTCCCCCACCCCTCCTTCTCTTACAACAGATCTCATATTTCCTTTTTCCCTCCAGGAGACAAAAGGGGGAACAGTGGTAGGGGANGAGGCGTCTCTATCTGCTCCTGACCTTGGTCTCCTTGGCAGCAATGGAGGCCCAGGCAGGAACTGCTAGCCCCTCTCGCTGCCAGAGGGGAAAAAAACACCCAAAACAGGACACTCTCACAGAAACAATCTGGCATGTTTGCATGTGTTTTAATAGGGTTTTTGAGCTGCTGACTTCATTTTTTTTGTTTTAAAAATTTTATTTAGTTATTATTCTTAGGTGCAGTCTGAAAGAATAGAAATCTTTCTTTAAAAATTTTCAATTAAGAGAAAACAAAATGAAGAAATCTGGTACATAATTACCCAAACGTAACTGGAGAACACAATAGACATATTGGTTGCAGGTGGCTAACAATAAGATAGCTAAGAATACTGTATTGGCAAAGTTTCACCTATTAAGTGTTCCATGCAAATTTAGCATGTGACAAAAGAATCAACCTAAAGAATTAACATGAAAAAAACCTAAAAATAATAAGTAACCAAGATGTTGTGTTTTGTATCATTACATATGATGATACATAACATATAATTTTGTGACAAGTCTTTCCATGCATTCAAATTAGACTGTTAGCCAGGTTCACAGAGTCCAAAAGAGTCTTTCTGAGATAGAGGAAAAAGACAAAAGAGGACAACATCAATAAAAGGTCATTTAAATCTGCCTGGAAAATAGACATAGGGTGATGGAACGTTACCTAAAATTAGTGCTTTGTCTTAATGAGTCTTGTTCACAAAAATGTGTAAAGCTGTTGACTTTTGCTGCTTTAAAGTCATCTGATGGATGTCTTGCCTTGCTGGAATAGTGTCATTATAGAGCTTTATATTTTATAGAGCCAAGGTCTTACTCTATGGAGTTTGTGAATGTTTTGATTTAAAATAGGCCACATAAAACCCAATTTTGAGAGCATCTAAATTTAAAAAAAAAAAAACAATTTTGGGAGCATCTAAATTTAAAAAAAACCCAATTTTGGGAGCATCTAAATTTTAGCTGCTTGAGATAAATTTTGGCTAACAAGAGTTTTGATTTTTTTTTTCCACCTGATGGATCAAGGTGGATATTTACAAAATTCGTTTCAGCTTTGCTGAAGGACACTATAGCTTTCAAACATCTCAGCTAGCTCATCTTATGCTGAACTGGGAAAAGAAATATTAGAAAACACAACTGAAAGACAGGAAGCCAGAAATTACTGGCAACAGTCCAAGTACCTCTTAAAGCACTTTTGCATGGACTCATTGGAGTCTGGAGAAGAGGAGGCTGAGGGGAGACCTTATCACTCTCTACAACTATCTGAAAGGGAGGTGTAGCCAGCTGGGTGTCGGTCTCTTCTCTCTGGCTACAAGTGATAGAACAAGAGGACACAGTCTTAAACTGCGTCAGGGGAGATTTAGACTGGACATTAGAAGGAACCCTTTCACAGAGAGGGTGATCTCTCAGTGGAATGAGCTGCCCAAGGAGGTGGTGGAGTTACCGTCCCTAGAGGTCTTTAAGAAAAGGTTGGATGATGTACTTGGTGGCATGACTTAGATATTAGGGTAGTGTGTTATAGGTAGGATGGTGTGTTGGCAGTAGCATGGCAACAGGTTAGGTAACAGGTTAGGTAACAGGTTTGGCTAGGTTAGGTAACAGGTGATAGGTTGGACCTGATGATCTCTATGGTCTTTTCCAACCTTACTGATTCTGTGATTCTGTGATTGTGTGACCTGATCTGTTAAGGCTGAAAAGTTCAATGTTTCCCAGCTTGGACTTCCATGTGGCTTTACTAGAATGAGTAAGACTTACTAGTCTTAACTATATATTTGTTTGAGTATTAAGTACCTCTCTGCTTCACTATAGAGGACAAAAGTGTCCCTAGGTACATGTGGTTCTCAAGATCACTGCTGACTATTTCACACTATTTAATCTACTTGTTGATACAATAATAAGCTATTAGAATAACTCATTTGAGAGCCCTCAAATAAGTCATAAGGCTCCACATTAAGAGAACAGAGTTTTGTGAGAGTCTGTGATAAAGTATGAAGCTGACTCAGTGGCCACACACCACAGTCTTAATAATTTCCAGGAAGGATAATTTTATTAATTATTACGAGATAACAGAACTCTCAAGTGCTATGGAAAACTCTATATTGTGTTATAAAACAGTATGATAAAAAGGAGAAATTGGAATGTGTTTTCTTTTTACCAGGGAGATTAGTTTCAATATCACATCATTTCTCCTATTTAGAATATTTTAAACAGCTGTATGAGGCAATTCGAATAAGATGAATCACAGAATCACAGAATCACAGAATACTATGAGTTGGAAGGGACCCACAAGGATCATCTAGTCCAACTCACCATCTAACGCCTGAACAGAGACCGAATGCACACCCCAGAGTGGTGAACATAAACCTGTTTCCCTCACAGGCGCACAGGCCACTCCGAGCCAGGAGAGACCCACAGGACGATCCAGCCCAACACCCCCCAGCTAGACCATGTCACTAAGCTCCTCATCAAGTCTTCTCTTAAACACCTCCAGGGACAGTGACTCCACCACCTCCCTGGGCAGTCCATTTCAATGTGCAATCACTCTCTCTGTGAAAAACCGCTTCCTAACATTCAGTCTAAACCTCCCCTGGAATAGCTTAATGCCATGTCCTCTCGTTCTGATGTCGTCAGCCTGAAAGAAGAGGTCCACACCCACCTGGCGGCAACCTCCCCGCAGATAGTTGTAAACAGCAATGAG
>WEKX01011943.1:40638-51231 GCA_013390025.1 Pitta sordida
GTCATCTATATCATCAATGAAAATGTTGAACAGGACCGGACCAAACACTGACCCTTGGGGGATACCACTAGTAACTGGTCGCCAACTAGATGAGACATCATTAACCAGCACTCTCTGGGCTTGACCATTTAACCAATTCCTGACCCAGCAGAGAATATTCCTGTCAAAACCCCTTGCTGCCATCTTCCCCAGGAGTATATCATGAGACACTGCGTCAAATGCTTTACTAAAATCCAGATACACTACATCCACAGCCTTCCTCTCATCCACCAGGTGGGTTACTTAATCATAAAAGGAGACCATGTTGGTCAAGCAAGACCTACCCCTTCTAAACCCATGCTGGCTGTGCCTGATCTATTGTCCATCCTGTAGGTGTTGCATGAGAGCGCTCAACACTATCTGTTCCATGACTTTTCCTGGGACTGAGGTGAGGCTAACAGGTCTGTAGTTTTCTGGATCATCCTTCCGACTCTTTTTGTGTATGGGGTTCACATTCGCCAACTTCCAGTCGTCTAGGATATCACATGTGCTCCAAGAGTTCTGATAAATGATGGAGAGTGGTTTAGATGTTGCAGTTGTCTCTTATGTCAATGCAACTGACATTGTGGCCCATTATGGCTCATCAACAAGAGATCATGGAGTCACAGAATCACAAAATTAACTCAGTTGGCAAGGACTTTTGAGATCATCAAGTCAAACCTAAGTCCAGCCTAAACTTCCTGTGGTGCAGCTGAAAACTGTGTCTTCTAGTTCTGTCGATGGTTGCCTGGGAGAAGAGTCCAACCCTCATCTTGCTACAGCCTCCTTTCAGATAGTTGGAGAGTGCAATAAGGTCTCCCCTGAGCCTCCTCTTCTCCAGACTAAACAACCTGAGGTCTCTCAGCTGCTCTTCATAGAGCTTGTTCTCCAATCCCTTCACCATCCTCATTGCCCTTCTCTGGACACCTTCGAGCACCTCAGCATCTTTCTTAGACTGATGAACTGGTATATACCTTCAGGCTAGGTTTGAAGGTATCATCATAGCTGAGTCATTTGTGTAAGTAAAAGGAGACCTACCCTACATTGCAGGATTTACCTCTTTTCTTACCTTGTTTTTCACCCAGCTTGTAGCCTGAGCTGTCAGATGTGCATGCCTTCTGCACCTGGTGTGCTGACCATTCGGCACATTGTTAATAAGGCACACTGCCGATTGAGCCATTAGCATCAATAGTCCAGCCTCTTTCAGCACCTAGGAGGTCACTGCAGGTAGTGAAATGTTCGAGTCCTTAATCACTAGAAGTTTAGTCTTTCTGAAGAAGACAAAACACCAAAAATCCCAAAAGATATATTTGGTGAAAAGAGAAAAGGTGGATACCAAAATTTTTGTGTAACTCTGGACAATAGCATTTCGAATATTTACTTCACCAAGTCTTTGGTCAGTTACTCCTAAGTATTATTTTCAATTAAATACATCATTATTATCTTTGATAGATTTAAAGTTTTGATAGTAAGGTTTTACAACTTCTTAACCTTCTGTTAATTCATTCTCCTAATTGAAAGGCCAGAATTAGCTTAATGACTATTTCAAATTCTAACAAGGTACATTCTGAAATTAACTGACTTTGCTTTTTCCATAAGCGACATATTGTTGTAGCTAAGCATTTTCATCAATGTACACTTAATGACTGAATGGATCACCGCAGGAAATTTTATTAACTTGACTACTGTCTTCAACTGTAATCTAGTTCCCTCATAAATATTGCCTGTTATACACAAAATATGTCTGAAGTGAATGAAAGATAATTATTTCTGGTTAATAAAATAAACCTCCAAAAGATGGATTTTAGATTGTTTTTATTCCTTTACTTGTTTTATCTTACCTTTTCTTCGATATTTTATGAGACTCATATAGTAGTTGGACTACTTTATTTACACTTCTATTGTGTGAAGTAGCCACCACAGAGAAAAAATTTTGGTAAAGATATTTTATTAAACCCTGGTGAATACTCTCGCTGATTATATTCCCCTTATTTCTATTTTTAAGACAAGCAATTTCAAAATTCATAAGTATTTTTCATGTGTATTCTCATGAGAAACTTCAAGAGCAAGATAAATGCTTACAAGTGGTATTACCTTGTACAGATTTTATGTACTAAAAAAATTTTGCTGTTACAGCTGCAGTTATGCACAGACCCTTCAGAGGAAACAGAAATAAATTTATGTATACATTAGAATCACAGAATTTCTGAGGTGGAAGGGACTCACAAGGATCAATGACCCATACAGGGATCAAACCCATGACCTTGGTGGTTTTGGCACCATACTCTAACCAACTATTGCTAACTAACACCACTGGAGAATACTAATCCTACCCGTTTCATTTTTTTATACATCCCTCTACCATCTCTGCATTCCCTCTATCTCACAATTAAAAGCAAACTTCCAGCTTTGTACTTACTCTTTGCAGGAGAACAAATTATGTTAAAAATAAAGAAAAGGGAAAAAAAAAGAGAAAACCTCATTTTATTCCCTGCCCCATTTATAAAGCTCTTACACCTCACATGGAGGCTGCCAGACCCAAGGTTTTTCAAAGGCTGCAAGTCTCTTTTTGTGGACAAAGCTGTGAACAGACGTACAAAAGAAGACAGATATTTAAAAAAGAGTTGCACAGAAGGAACAGATATAGAGAAATTTTTAAACCTGAGATATGCCTACTGTGGAGACAAATGCACTGCCAATAATCCACAGATGTATTGCACATGGGTGTGTAAAGCTGTGACTGTTAGAGGTGTTACAGGAGTTGTTAGTATGTTTATTGAATAGCAAATGTACCCATCTGTTCTGCTGAAACAAGGAGGGTCTACATCTAAAATCTCATATGTTTGGGTAGTTAACATTTCTGGGGAGTGACATAACCAAAGTAACAAGGTATGCTCCTGATACTGATATGGGTAAATTTCTTCGGTATCCAAAAGTAAAAATTCAGGTCTCATAAGAACCAGTTGTCCATTTTTTCTCACTTATATTTCTTTCATGTAATTTCCTGTCTTGTCAGTTTCAGCCTGTATGACAGAATCACAGAATCACAGAATCAGTAAGGTTGGAAAAGGCCATAGAGGTCATCAAGTCCCACCTATCACCTATTACCTAACCTAGCCTAACCTGTTGCCATCCTGCTACCAACACACCATCCTACCTATAACACACTACCCTAATATCTAGGTCATGCCACCAAGTACATCATCCAACCTTTTCTTAAAGACCTCTAGGGACAGTGACTCCACCACCTCCTTGGGCAGCCCGTATATTATCTTTTCAGGGCAGAGCAGAAGCTTACCTGGTCAAACTCCTCTTTTGTATATTAAGAATGGTGGTGAGGAAACTGAACAACAGTCCTCATAGTAGATATTTATGAAATGATGAGTCCAGAATGGAAGGTTCTTTCTAACTTAGTAGTTACTGGATTGCTATACAGCTTGCAGTTTGAAAAAATGGCAGGAAACAGTTTGAAAGAACCTCTTTGATTTTGGAACCTGAAATTTCCTTCATGAAAGAAGATGGCAGTGCAGATCACCCCCCCACTAAAAAAAAACCCCAAAAACTCAAAAAGATACCTATGTACTTCAAAAAAGATGAAGCTAGGACTCTGAATCTATGTAGGTTTACAGCTCTTGTTTAAGTGTCATTGCGATGAATAAGGAGTGTAACCAATATCTAAGTTCATTAGGGTTCAATCACATATTCTTTATCATAACTTTTATATATTTATAGATATACATATACATAATTATAAGTATATACCATCAGCTCTCTCCACTTTACACCTCCCAGATAGAGGCTTCAAATCTTTGCGGCGTGACTTTTAAGAAATTGGGGAGGTCTGTTTTGCAACTGCGTATGCACGACCTGACATCCATGAATATTCAAAGTAGGCAGTCATGAATATGCAAATTTCCCTGCCTCCCAAGCCACCACACGGACTGCTGATGCACTGGTCTGCAGGCCTGCACTGGCCCAGACTTACTGGTCCAAGCACTCGGGCACGTCTGCGCCCACCCATGTCAGCAGCACTGCATGAGAGTCAGTGGGGTCGGCTTGGCCACTGACTGGGCCAGAGCCATTCCCATGGTGATGGGCTGGCCAGGCACAGGCAGCCACCCACTCTCTTTTGCCTGAGCTGGGCGGGGGTGGGGGCGACCAGTGGGCGGTCCGAGCATGGTGCAAGCTGTGTTTAAACATGAGCTTGTGGGGTCCTGGAGGTGCATGGTCCTGGGGCTGTACAGCCCGCTCCGGTGTGTCCACCAGGGCAGGCAGTGGGGCATTGAGCTTAAAAAAACAACTTCAAATTCTTGCTTGCTAAAAAAGCAACAAAACAAACTTCTCATCCTGGTTTGCGTCCCATGTTACCATGGAGACTAGCTGCCAGCCAGCTTAAAAGCCAGATGCATTCCAGTTTAATCGCCTATTTTGTCACCTTTTCTACAAAGCTTTTGTTTTTACAGCACATGTTAGCAGAGGTTTTATTTTGTCTGTTTGCTTAGGGTTTTTGAAAGCAGGNGTTTTTACAGCATATGTTAGCAGAGGTTTTATTTTGTCTGTTTGCTTGGGGTTTTTGAAAGTAGGAGTTTGAAGTTCATGTAGTTTTTGAACTCAATTTCTGGAAAAAAATTGTTCACTTTAGGCTTGACTCTACCTAAATATTTAAGTTTAGTGCCAGAGTCAAACATCGATTTAAACTCTGTGAGTCTGGCCCCTACAGGGTGCATCCCGGAGCCGGCAAAATTCCTGGGGAATGCAGCATGCCCTCAATACCTCTTCCCAGCACCAGGACACTGCTCTGCCAGTGTACCATTGGCAGTGTTATCATGGTGACAAGGCAGCCATCGAAAACGCTGCTCTCACCTGTTTAAGTGCAGGCAGAGCTATGCATGGCCAGTCCCAGCCACCGCTGTGCCGTGCCAAGCATTTCCTGCAGGAGGGAACACGCTGGAGGGAGCTCAGAAATACATACAGCCCCATGGTGCCCCTCTGCCCACTGCAGCCGCCGCAGCGGCAGCAGCCAAATCGCAGGACCCACCGCGGGGGCGGCGGGGGCTCAGGGACCCCTTTGTCACGATTCCTGGGAACTCCCCAGGTGGGGACTGGGCAGAGGAGACCCCCTTCACTCCCCATGCCACTCATATTGCACGAGGAGCTTCCAGGAACACTGCACAGCTTCTTTGGAGCTGCGAAGGTGGGACGACCAGGGGTAAATTTGCATATTAATGAGCTGCCACTATACTCTGATGGAGGGCTACACTGGGGGGCAATCACCTAACCCTTCCCTGGACACATTCTAACATCTTGACATCTTTCTTAAACTGAGGGGCCCAGAACTGGACATAGTATTCAAGGTGCAACCTCAGCAGTGCTGAGTACAGGGGAAGGAATGGGCTGCCCAGGAATGTAGTGATGTCCGTGTCCCTGGATGTGTTTAAGTCAAGCCTGGATGTGGCACTCAGTAAAGAGGGTCTGAAAGCAAAAGAAAGATGACAATATTGGAACTGCATATAGTCTCACGAACCAATGGCCAGAGTCCCTGTGTAGAAGTCTATAAAAGGGAAGTACCTTTGCAGCTTTAGGCACTGGAGACTCAGCACATTCATACTGACATGCAGGCTGCACTAAAAGTCACCTGTGGTTACATGCAAATCCTTCCTACAGCAGTCACATAAAAATGTTATAACTCAAATCAAAAGGCAGTAAGTAATTAATTTGTGCTTTGTGATATTCATATCTCACATAATCTGTTTGATAATATTCAGACTATCTATAAAAAATGCTGAAGGGAGACATTTGTTTCAGAAATATCTCTTCATTAAAGCATCGTGGTCCCTTACATTCATTTCTACAATAGTTTTCTTCATTATTCAATAGCACTTTCAATCCCCATGTGTGTGACTTTCATTATTACAGATCAATTTTCCTTAGGGTGTGTGATTTAATTTTAATGCAGGAATCTAAACCAAAATCCTTTGCTATTTAGTGGCTCTCTGGTGTAGTAAGTAAGTAAAGTGAAAAAAATAGTTAAAAGGAGGAAGAAAGTTTTCCTGTGTGAAACTGGAGAATAATTACAGCTTTTTTCCCCACACAAAAATACTGTAGGCAAATAGCTTGTTAATGGAACATCTATCACCATTTAACCTTGTTTGTCCTTATATTGATAAAATAACAAGATTTTTGTCTTTCCCTTTGAATTATTAGTGTCTGAAGTTAAAATGATCTGTGTTTCATGGAAGCTGTGTTCTCTGTTAGTTCCATAAAGACATGTCTGAAGTGTTTGCTGGACCTTGCTCACTCTTAGCATCTCTGGGACTGCAGCATCAACAAAAGCTTTTCTCTTTCTGGCACATAGCCAAGGTGAGCCATGATCTAATACTGCAAATTATTTTTCTCTTTTACTCTGGGGAACTACTGTTAAAAGCTAGCTTCCTTTCCCAGCTCTAGGAGAGTGAGGCACAGACAGGTGCAGGCACTTTGATTGCACTGAAACCAGTCTCAAGGCCCTCCACAGCCAATGCTTCAGTGCACAAGCATGAAGGAACAACTATATTTTTCCTTACTCTCCATTTTTAAACCATGGCCTAGTCAGCAGCTTCACAAAAATGTCTTGGCTTGTGAATAAGTTCTTTTCTCTGTCTGAATACAAAGGTGAATCATGGGAAATTATGGCATTGGAAGAATCACGTCACTTTTACCTAGGTGCTGTCTGTCAGTCCTGATGTGAACTGGAGGTTGAAATTCAGGAAATAAAAATGATGTTAAAAAAAAATCAGACTTCAATACAGATAATATTGAGCAAAAATATTTGATCTAGGGCTTTTTTTCATAAAAGATGAATATGCTTTCTGTTATTTTGCTACCATATCTCCTTCCCAATCAAAGAAGAGGGAAAGGATGTGGAAAAAGAGGTTTACATATTGAAAATGCTGTGAGAATAGCAAGAAATATGGAAACAGTGTCATCTACAACGGGGAAAAATAAATTTTCTATTTTATTATATTAACCACAGGTTTTCATGCTATCTTCATGCCAGTTCACTTTAAGCTGGTGATTACAACTGAGCAGCAGAAAATTCCACAATTCTAAAGGCAGTGCTGCTGCTGGTCCTGTTGCTCTTCCAAATAATGATGTATGTTTTCACTGTAAAGGGTTTACCAGATTGTAACAAAATGCCTGATACTTGTTAGGTGCTTTTTCTTCTCTGTAAGCTTAGATGATTCTCTGAGGCGTCTGCAATATAAACTACTGTGTGCTAGAAGCCTGTTAGCTCTCAGGAGAAAAGCAAGGTTGAACAGATTCAGGAGGTTGCTCTGGATAATGAGATTTGTTCCTCTAACTGCGCCCTTCTCTTGGTGTGGTGTGGTGTTGGGAGTAATATGCATTTCTACTGGTTAATGACAAAAACCATCTTTGATGCTTTATTCCAGTTTTGTGATGGAATAACTGAAAAAAGATGCTGTTAAGAATCAGCTCCTTTTATCTTACAAAATAGATGCATAGCTGAGCCTTTTACCAGCTGAATTTCTTCTGTTTGAGAGTGAGGCTGAAATTTAGCTTTGATGAAGTGTTCACAGGTTATTCTGAGTTGGAAGGGACCCATAGGATCATCTAGTCCCTTTGCTTTCTGCTCTCCCCAGAAGTATATTCTCCACTTCTGATGTCTGTCACTTCCACACTGTCACAAGTGTGTTTTCTGTGATGAAGAAGGCAGACAAAATACAAACTTGGGTTTCAGAAGTCAGATTTTTGTCTCTGCTTTGACCTCTAAAGCTCTCTGTCACTTCTGTCCCTTATTTTATTCCTTATTCCTTATTCTATTCCCATACTGCGAAGCACTCCTTCCCATCCGAATGATAACATAGATTTTTTTGTACTGGTCACATTGAGAGCCTGTTTCCAAATGCTGCTTGGAGCATGCACCTGTAGCTGAGATGTTAACCTTCTACCGTGGAGCTGGCTTATATGAAAAAGTGCTTATGCAGAATTTCTGGATGTCTCTAGGTTAAAAGAACTGGCCTATACCTCTCTTTGCTAGTGATAAGTAGCAATATAAATCTATGAACAGTAGGTGCTTTAACAACATAAAGTGTCAAAGAAAAAAAAGTAATGATAAATTAAAGGAAGCAAAAAAATATTGCAATCCTTAGCAAAGGAAAAAAAAAAGATAGAAATCTTATATGTATAAATAGCAATGCCATACTCATTCAGTGCGATAATAAAGAGTGGTTGGGACTTCAGGTTTTTTCACAATCTTACATGCTTGCCAGGGTCCATACAGAGGTTTCTGGTGAGACTTCTAAATTAGTAGTTGTCTGCCTTTCATGCAGTAATCAGCTTGAGTCATATTGCCCATCAAATAAATGGCACTTTTCTTTGACACATTGTTTTTTCCTTCTTCATTTTCAGCTTGGCTATACAAACAGTATTTTAGCCTGGTACATTTGCCCATACAATTTCCCCCAAACTATTTCAGGCTGTAAATGAAATAATGAATTAATTTTAATTAGAATCAGGACATATGCCAGGCAATTCATATTGTAATAAAAATGACAAATGAAAGATTTAAAATCCTCTTAAATGCATAGTGATAAAACTGAGGTGCTCCATCACCTTTCTAGGGATTGAAGTGAAATTGACTGCCTAATGTGACATAAACACACTTTCTTCCAGTGACCAGACAGCTGTCCTGATCGTCACAACCTGTCAAAGATGGTTGTGAGACATTAGCTACAATGTCTGCTAGTTTTCTCAGTACTCATTAAATATAGATTTTCTAGCTAGCATTGATATTGGGTCAAAACTGTGAAAAAAAAACCCCAAAAAAACCAAGCCAACAACCCCAAACAATTTTCCTGATGAAAATAAATAAAAATTTTCAAGCAAAGTCTGCTTTTTCTCCCAGTAGGAGCTGACTGTTTCACTGGTTCATCTGACAGAATTGTCATAAAACAGGCATAGACCATGGATGTGTGAGAATATGGTATGGCAGACAAACCATTCTGAATTTACAGTGGACTGGATCAGGAGTTGGTTGGATAACAGAACTCAGGGAGTGGTGGTTAATGGTGCTGTGTCCGGTTGGAGGCCNAGTGATAGAACAAGAGGACACAGTCTTAAACTGCGTCAGGGGAGATTTGGACTGGACATTAGAAGGAACTTTTTCACAGAGAGGGTGATCTCTCAGTGGAATGGGCTGCCCAAGGAGGTGGTGGAGTCACCATCCCTAGAGGTTTTTAAGAAAAGGTTGCATGATGTACTTGGTGGCATGACCTAGATATTAGGGTAGTGCGTTATGGGCAGGATGGTCTGTTGCTAGCAGGATGGCAACAGGTTAGGTAACAGGTTTGGCTAGGTTAGGTAATAGGTGATAGGTTGGACTTGATGATCTCTATGGTCTTTTCCAACCTTACTGATTCTGTGCTTCTGTGAATGTCTCCCTCTAACCTGAAAAATTTTCAAACTGTTACTGTTTTACAGTCTATCTTGGGCACTCATTCAACTATTAGGAATGCTATGAATGCTTATAGTCATACCAGGGTTGTCTTTAGCATAGATATATTTTTATTCCCCTGGGAGGATTATGTGCAGAAGCAAATTTTTTTCAAGTATATATTTTAAAAATATATTTTTTTTCCCAAATAGCTGCATGTTTGTGGGTGGGTTTTTGGTTTTTTGCTTGTGCTTGATTTAATTATTTAATTAATTAAAATTATTTTACTGAAGAATTTAAATTGGAAAGAATGCATTTCAGTCTTCAGAAAGAACATTTTAGAGATCTCATTCTTTTTTATTTAGTCAGGAAACAACCATGGAATGCCATCTCCCCATCTCCCTTTTCATACAAGAAAACACAGTCCAATATGGAAGATGTCATGGTTTCCATGCTCTACTCACAGGTTCACAGTTTATTCTGAGTTGGAAGGGACACATAAGGACCATCTAGTCCAACGCCCAAGCAAACACCCACCCAGGGATCGAACCCACAAGTGTGGAACCACGAGCACCACGCTCCATCCACCCAAGCCTCCCATCATCTAGGCCGTGTCACTGAGTTCTTTTTCCAGTCTTTTGTTAAACACCTCCAGGGGTGGCAACTCCACCACCTCCCTGGGTAGATCATTCCACTGAGAGATCACTCTCTCTGTGAAAAAGCTCTTCCTAACATCCAGCCTAAACATCCCTTGGTGCAGCTTGAGACCATAACCTCTTGCTCTGCTGCTGGCAGCCTGAGAGATGAGTTTTACACCCACTCGACTACAACTTCCCTTCAGGTAGTTGTAAACAGCAATGAGGTCAGCTCTGAGCCTCCTCTTCTCCAGGCTCAACGATCCCATGTCCCGCAGTTGCTCCCCGTAAGGCTTGCTCTTCAGTCCTTTCACCATCCTTGTCACCCTTCTCTGGATCCTTTCAAGACCCTCATAAGCATTCTTCTTAAACTGGGGAGATCAGAACAGGACACAGTACTCAAGATGTGATCTGACCAGCGCCAAGGACAGGGGAAGGATAACTTACCTACTCTGACTGACCACAGTGTTCCCAATACAAGCCAGGATGCCGTTTGCCCTCTTAGTC